>CATIWO010733408.1:0-33112 GCA_949673435.1 Macaranga tanarius | reverse complement strand
ATGAAATATCTCTAAGATGATGTTGTAACACCCGCCCTTTAGCACATGTGTGTATGACGTATGTATTGTATTTTATGATTAAGAGTTACTAGACTTCATTTAAGTTTAAGATTGGGATAAGTTGTAGAGAGGGATTAGATTGTAAGAAAAGTTGGGAGTGAATTGTCACAATAGAAAGTTTGGGGCTATTGTGAATTTATGCCATCTCATTAAGGAGCCAATAGGAAATTGTGGAGATATTTGGTTATATATATCTAGATTATGTGATTATTATTATTATTATTATTATTATTATTATTATTATTATTAGTATATTTTGGTGATAATTATACATTAATGGAGGAAGACTTTGGGGTAGGCAAATGGAGGATTTTGATTGGTTGAGGGGTATATGTGTATATGTGGATGTATCTGTGTGTGTGTGGTGTAGGAATTGTAGAGATTTTGGAGAAGAAGAAGAAGAGAGTTTTTGATATGTTTTTGGGAAGCTTATGATCTTGCTCTAGCTAGTAATTGGGAGGCATTAGAAAGTCTTTAATCCATTGAAGTCCTAATTGGTAAATTGTACTTTTATTTTTGTTGGTTGTAGTTGAGTTTTGATGTTGGTTAAATTCAGATTCTGTCTCCTCTATTTTCAGTCCTCTTGTTCTGACTATAACTTGATCTATAGAGCTCTAACTTGAGCATGGTTGGATTCTCTGAAAACTTAAGAGAGTCTTACAAAATGTTTATGTTTTGTGCTTAAACTTAATCTGCTGTTAGGAGGGTCGAATAAGGCTAGGCATTTTGTTGCTCATGCTAATGCCCTATTCTACCCGATTTATTTCAAAAATTCATAATTAATTCTCTGTATGTGAAAATTTTATGATTTTAATTGAGAATGAAATTAGACTTATATATGTAGAGTCTGTATAAATTTAGTGATTTTAGGATGAGTCTATGATTTTTAAGAGCATCATGAACTTCATGCATCAAATATGCTAACAGTCGTATATAGGCTGGATTATAAATTTTCTTGTGTGTTGGTTATATGGTGATATCTAGAGTTATAGAACTCTAAATTGAGCAAGGTTAGATGCTCTAAAAACTTTAAAGAGTCTCTTACAACTTTTATGTTTTGACATTGAGATGAAATTGCTGTTAAGATGTTCTGGAATGGATTAACAGTTTCTTGCTTTTGCTATCAGCCTTGTTTTACCCAATTTTAGTCAAAAATCCATAATATATTCTATACATATTTGATTTGAGTAATTCCAATTGAAATTGATAGTAGACTCATCCTACTAGCTTAATTATTAATTTTATAATCATTGGACTTGTGTGTGAATTATTTAGATATATTGAACCTTAATCTTGGAGTTGCACTTAGTTGCATCTGAGTGTAAGTGTCATGTTGTTTTGTGGTATTGATGTATAGTTATATGTAGGATTTGACAAAGATAGAGGAGACACCATTCACTAAAAGAAGCTTTTCTTCTTAAAGGAGTTGAAGGCTTGAGATGAGTAATTTTTAACATAATGCTTACATATATCGATTTTCAAGTAATTATAATTATTTAACTATGTTGATTTGTGTATGCCATTCATGACGGCAATAATGATATATATATATATATATATATATGGTTGGTTTACTTTTGGTATATTTTCAGTTTATGATCCATGATTTTGTTATACGTTTGATATATTTTTGGTATATGAATGGTATATTCTCCATTTATAATTGTGTATGTTAATGTTATGAATATGAGAATGTGTTGTAATGAATTATGAACATTGGCACATATGTTGTGCAAGCCACATGATGTGGTATGGAATTGTAAATAATGCAAGCCACTTGAGGTGGTATGAAATTAGAAATAATATGAGACACTTGAGGTGGAATGGTTATACATGTATTGTTATGAGAATGATGAATACATATGCATATTGATTGATGTGAGGAATGTGAGGAAAATGTGTAAGTGTGGAGACTGAGCTGGGTAGAGAGCTTCCACTGAAAATGAATCTGAGACTAACTTGGGCAGAGAGTCTCAGATGTGGCCATTCGTGTGAGATATATAAACGTGTGAGATCTGAGACTGAGCTGGGCAGAGAGTCTCAGGAATGGCCACTTGTATATGAAAAATATGAAAAAGAAAAAAGTGAGCTTTGTGTGAAACATTTGTGACGTGTGTTGAGAACTCCGATCGGATACTAACTTGCATAAACATGCATTATTGCATTGTGTGTATATATATTGAATGTGAGTTGTGACTATGAGGATTATGGTTGAGGATTGTTTGAAATAATGTGATTAGGTAAATTTGAGGCACCAACAATGTAGTTTTAATGTTTGGATATCTATTTATGATGTTTTGAATGTCATACAGGATGTTAGACACGGCCATGTGTTTTGGAGACATGGTCGTGCATATGTTAAGTTCTGAATTCAGAGAATTAGACACGACTGTGTACCTTTTTGGCACGGCCGTGTATAATTTGGGAGATAAGTGATTGATTCAGGCATAGCCGTGTGGTTCCAGAAGAAAATGTGTTGAATCAGGCACGACCGTGCATGATTCTTTCATGGTCGTGCAAGCTCAGCATGATAAGTATATAGACTCAGGCACGATCGTGTGCAATTTATGCACGGCCGTGCACATCCTTTGTGCTGAATTCTTGTGGTAAGATGTGTAGCAAGTTCTTTATGTATTTTCCTTAATTAGTTCTTGAGGAGAACTGCATGTATGCTTATCTTAATAATTGCTTATTGAGTCGCAAGCTCATTCCTTTGCAATTGTAGTTTTTAAGTAATAGATAGCCTAGCTTGAAGTGCGTGTTTTGGTAGAACACTTGAGGGGTAGTATTGTCATGATCTTAGGTGGGTCAAAGGCGAGCTTGGTGCAACCATTTCCATCCTCATCATCATGGTATTCAAGCATTTTGTAATAGAGTACTTATATGTATTTTAACATTTCGTAAATTATGTAATAAGTATTTTCAATGTACGAAACAAAATTTTTTCAATTATATATATACACTTAACTTTTACTATGTTTTTAGCATTTTCATGCTTATGAAGTGTATTGTAAACACGTATATATAGTACTTCGAGTGTGCTACATATGTTTTCTCAATTTATTATAAAATTTATTATAATTAATTCACAAAAATTCATTGAAACAAACTAAACTTACCCGTGCTACGTAATGAACAATACACTTTGGATTCACATTTCTTTTTTTTTTTTAACAGTAAAATTTGTGAAAGAGTTACATACCTTGGATAAAAAAATATAATAAAATACATAACTCAATATGAAATAATTCAAAAAAATATCATTTAATTAAAAATATTACAAAACTCATAAATATAGAGTAAATTATACCGATGGTCATTAAACTTTACACTAAATTTCAATTTGGTTATATAACTTCAATTTGTGACTTTTTGGTTACTAAACTTATATTTTAGTTACTTGAGGAAGTCACACTACTAAGTCCAGCTAATTTTGATGATGTGATAGATCGAGATTGCCACATTATAGTCCAACTTAAAAAAATTGGCAAGTTATAATGCCACCTTAGCAGCTTCATTATAATAAAATCACCACTAATCTCTAATTTCTCTTCTTCTTCTTGATCATATTCCTAGTGATTTTAGTGATTAATGATGATTTTAGTATAATGAAGTGGTTGAGGTGGCAATTTTTTTGAGTTGGACAATGATGTGGCAATTCCAAACTGCCACATCATCAAAATTAGCCGGAATTGAGTGATTTTTCTGTATAATTAAAATTAAAGCTTAGTAACCAAAAAATTACAAATTGAAGTTATGTAACCAAATTGAAATTTAAAATAAAATTTAGTGACCAACAATATAATTTACCCCATAAAAATGATATTAATTTAAGCAATGAAATATTGAAAAAATTCTTAATGGTCAATATCTACTCTTCTGATACAACTAAGGAGCGATGACTGGAAATGAATCTGACAATTCTTTTGAGTATCCCACCTTTATACGGTCAAGATCTACCAATTTAACGCTTAACCGTAAAATTATTAAAAAAAATTATATCATCAAATTGGATCTAAAGATCTAGTAGAAGACATCACAAAAATAAAGAAAAACATACTAAAATTAAAAACTATAACTTCAATTCATGTTATTTAAGAATAAAATAAGTAAAAAAGAAGAAAAAAGGAGATTAGATGGTTTTTTGCCAAAAAATGGTGAAAATTATTCTAAAAAGCACTTGCAAAATCACTTAAATGGAAAAGAAAAAAAAAAAGAAAGAAGAGAGAAAAGCTACTTCCACTTTAATTTTTTTTTTTTACTTTTTTTTTCATTCGATAGTATTTAGTTTGAAGTAGTTAATTTTCAACACTAAAAGAAAGAGATCCCTGGTCTCACCAACTGGATATCCACATCTTTTGCTACTTGAGTTACTCGTAAAAATTCACATTTCATTTTATAAAGCAACTGAACATTTTATGGTTAAGCATCTTTTATCTTCCATTAGAAAGAATTACAATGATGGTCCAACAAATTGACTATCTGATTTCTACATGCTGTAGACAGTAGCCAAAAATGGTCACCTTCAAAATATGGTCCTACTTTGATCAAATTAAATATTAGATATGCTTCACAACCAAAGGACTTCTAACAGAATGTTTACCATCTGACCATATCAACCTTCCAAAAACATAATCTACAGGCTCATAATGTTTCTTAGCTTTAAAAGTAACCTTAAACATCTTCTCTTCACCTATTTTCTCAAACTCCAAGCTTTTCGGTTCAACCAAAACTGCAACTCCAGCTGGTTCTTTGACATGAACATAGTATTTTCCAGGAGATCCCACATTCTTAACTCTTCTAGTGAGTGTTACTGTGCTATTAAGATCAGCAACTGTTAAAGAAGGGTAGTTGAATTCTGTCAAGCTGAATGACTTGGGACATGGGTATGGTCTGCCTGAAAATTGTTTAATTTGGCTTTGATTGTACCCTTGTGAACAGAAGAAGTTCAAGTAATCAGTTTCATTCAAATCATAAACGAGGCCTGGATCCATTGCACTATTCGGGTGTACATGTCCTGCTCCATAGTCGAACGGGGTGGCCTTCAGATTTGTCGATGCATCTAGCAATTGCTCCTTGTTGTTATCTCGTGTTCTTGCTGCAAAGCCACACAATTACCCACAAACATCAATCTTTAATGCAAAATATTTTATACTAATTAAGGGTGTCAAATTTAGTATATATATATGTAAACTGGAGTTCGAATTCGAAAGTTTGCTAATAGTTCCGAGGACAACTCTAGTACCACTGAGCTAAACCTGTGACATATTTTATGTCCGAGTATGAGAGGAAAGTTAGTTATATACCAGAAGTCATGAGTGCAGATCTAATAGCAGCAGGACTCCAATCAGGGTGGAGGATTTTGAGAAGGCCAGAAATGCCAGAGACATGAGGGCATGCCATTGAAGTGCCGGATTGCGAGTTGAAGGGAATCCTACGCTTATCAAATTCTTCTTCTGTTGGCCCTACTGCTAAGGTGAAACCAGCAATGATACTAACACCAGGAGCAGTAACATCAGGCTGAAATATGCAACAATCATATTTTTAGACTTCTGTTATAAGCAGCACAAATTTAATAACTTTGAGAAGCAAGAATAATCAATAAAAGCTCAAAAGTGGACCTTGAGGATTGATGCTTCCGCGCTATTAGGTCCTCTTGATGAAAATGCAGCTATTAATGGAGCTGGCTTCGATTCCAGTTGGGTCCTTACTCGAGTGATGAATGCCATTGGAACTCTACATATTACAGGAACAAGCTTAATTGTATGACTGTATTTCAAAGTCAATCTTGAAAAGGGTTTAAATTAATTAATGTAAATATTGATATTACCTGGTAGAGTTGATATAGGAAAAAACAGCTCCCCCATCCGTGAAATTGACTTGTGCAGCAGGAAGAACATGAGGATCTGCTATGAGTTCGTTTCCAGATTGTTCATCATTAGCTAAAATCATTCCAACCGCGCCTGCAAGAAGAGCCTGTTCTCCCTTATCTACTCTACCACTTTGGCCTCGAAGGCAGACCACTATTTTCCCTTCAACCTTTTCTGGGTCGAGTGCTCCAGGCATACAGAGCCCACTGCAAAATTTTGTGTAATTTATATAAGAAAACTGTGAAGAGTTTTTGCCATTCGGTACTCAACCTTCAGGAGAGGAGAATTCAGTAGTTAAACACTAGACCATATATCATATGCAAGAACTCGACTACTGAACTACTAATCCAACCATGCAATGATTGATATGTTTCTTGGTGAGAAAGATATCTAAAGATTAGTGATACTAGTACTCACGCATCTACAGCCGACGCATTATTGAACTTTGCAGCTTCACCAGTTATCAGGAGATAGAACTTCTCAGCTGGCAAGCCCTTCTGTGAAAGGCTTGTGCCCTATCAAATGTCAATTGCGTACCTCAGTGAACAAGAATTTTAAAGAAAATACAATGCATCAGCTAGGGGTTAACACAATTTAGAGAATAAACACCTTTAGATGCTTCCTGTTACCAAGTACAACATAGCTGGTGAAATCACGGTCCGTGGTGCTAGCACCAACTGTTATTATCCATGGTGCAACGTTTGACACTGTAATTGGTGCTGGTCCTGCATTTCCAGCAGAAGCAACCACAACAATCCCTTTCCTAACAGCATGAAATGCACCAATTGAAATTGCATTGTCAAAATAGTCAGCACCCGGCTCACCACCAAGCGACACCGACATTACATCAACCCCATCACTTATAGCAGCGTCAAAACCAGCCATGATATCTGCATCGAAGCACTCACCACTGCCATTAATAGGTGGCCAGCAAACCTTGTAAGCAGCCACCCGAGCACTTGGAGATCCACCTTTCGCAGTTCCATTTCCGTAGCCGAAAACACTGACTCCTGGAACAAAGTTTCCACCCGCTGTTGATAATGTATGAGTTCCATGTCCTGAATTGTCCCTTGCAGTGTGATAGGTTGAGTTAAGAGGGCCAGCAAGTACAGCATAGCCCTTGTTAAAATACCTTGCTCCTATTAGCTTCCTGAGCACAGCAAACACAATTAATAATGAATCCCAATCACAAAAAGCAAATATTTCCCTCTTTTACGTCTCATGCTCCTGAATTATCAAATAATTTTAGGCAGAATTTCTCCCTAAACAATGTGAAATTGTTTATTTTTCAAGATAAAATTCTAAAAAAATATCTTGACACCTAATATTTTTATTAGTGCATAATGAAAATTGGACTATATATATGGAAAACGTTCCATATCTACGAAAAATGCCCATGCACTATTTTTATAGTTACACAAATAATAAATTAATTAATTACAAAATATAAGTTCTTAAATTATAATATAACGGGTTCATCTGTTTCCTTCTTAGATTTTAAATTTTGTAAATTTAATGAATTGTTCAATTAAAATAAATATTTTTAGATTATTATATAATTTTTCTAAATTATAAAAATAACAGGATGAAAGTATAATTTTAGAAAAAACTTTTGTCCTTTCTGGGCCATCCACGTCAAACAACGTCCAAAAAAGAAATAATATAGTTTTTTTTTTTGAACTGAAGAAATAATATAGGTTGAAACACTAAAAAAAGTAATGCAGGTTCCTTTTAGCCCATTAAGTGAAAAAATAAAATTCAAATCGAATTTACAAAATCTTGAAAAATATCATTAACAAATTAATAACTTCATTTTTTGTGCTAATTTGGGCAAAACATAACTTGTTCAAATTAAATGTGACAAATAATAATCACAAATGCAGTAATATGTACCGTTTTATGCAAGTAATTAACATGTGACTGTTGAAAAAATTCAACAGGTAGCTTGACAAAAAGAGAATCTAAATATAATAACATTATTGGCACATGTGACGATGATTTGCAACATAAAATAACCATGATCAAGGTCAATTAATGTGCAAATCCAAAAACAAAAAAATTTATATTATTATAGAACTGATTCTTTTAAAAAAATTAAGCAGAATAACGTTGCTAACATAAATAAATAAGATAATAATTTGTATTTCACTAATTAATATAAATAATTTTATCTTTTGATATAAAAAATTTAAAATTATTTTTTATTTATTTAAATATTTTTATATTAATAAAGATAAATAAATAATTTTTAAAAATAAAATTTTATTTTTATTTAGTAAACGAGGTGGTTAAAGAGATATATATAATTATCTAATAAAAAATAACGTAATTTAGTTGTGAGGAAAAAAAAGACAAGGAACCTGTTGCAACGAACTCCACTGGTGTCATCCTGACAGATTCCACGCCATTTTGATGGGATTGGACCCATTCCTTCATCACTAAAGCTCTTAGACTCAGGCCAAACACCTGATAAAATCCCAACAAAAAAAAAAATGAAAAAGAGAATTAATTGCCAAAAGCAAAAAAATAAATAAATAAATAAAATAAAATGTCAAACAATTGACAAAGCAATAGTAGCACCACGAATTTATTATTATTATACTATGCATAAAGGAAACAAAGTTGGTATGCATATTTCAACATCATATTGTAATTGACCCTACCACTCTCTGCCCAAATTCTTACAGTTTAAATGCTCCAAGAAATGTTAAATGCCCACAAAATTTTTGACATAAAATTTTATATACAAAAAGGTTATCAATCATTCTCGTTTTTTAGTGGGATAAACACATGAATCAGATTTCTAGGCTTTACATATTTAATGAAACTTTTTTTCTGAGTTCTTCCCTCATGTGGTAAATCTAAAATAAAATGTAAAAGATTATCATCTTTTATCAATAAAAGTTCAAAAGAATGTTCATAGTCTAGTCAAAAATAATAATCACTGTATATTAGTCAACTACAATGAAAAAAATAAGCAAAAAAATGTAAAAATATCAAATCAAACCACTAAAGCTAATAATAATAATAATAATTCAATCATTGTTTTAAGAAACAAAAATCTAAATGATTGAAATTAGTTTCTTGATTTTCTTCAAAAATAAAAGATAAAGAAAAATTTAAAAAATTTCAAGGTATAACACTTACCAGTATCAAGAGTACCAATGATTACATCTTTACCAAATTTTGCCTTCGTCCAAAGAGAGTCAGCAGGAACAAAACCATCTCTTTCTAACCCAAGAAAACTCCATGAATGTGTTGTATGCAACTTTCTTGCCTTGTTCGAGAAAACTGATATCACATCTGGATGCCCTGCATTGTTATAGAGTTCATACAAATCCTCCATTAAAAAAACAGAGCAGAAAAAAAAAAAAAAGAAGGATTGTGTTTACAGTGCATGAAAAATCTAAATTCTTACTTGCAAGTTCTTCTGCTTCCTCTTCATCAAGAACTGCAGCAAAGCCATTTATATTTTTAGTGTACGAGTAAAAGATTCTGTCCGTTGTCTTCTCCTTGCTGCCAAAGAAACACTTCCATGAATAGAGATGTATTGTTGATTATGTTATAACAATAACAGAACAAAAAAAAAACATGAATATACCATGTCGACAATGAATGAAGCAATTCATAGTGAGAATTTTCCACTTTCATATAATCGGAAAGCTCAGCATCTGGACCATGTGAATGTGATCCCAAATACACTACGTAAGACTGCATAAAAGAAACTTGCCATCATCCCCAGTTCATTGTTCAGGAACATTATATTATATTATATTATATTATATCTGGAACTAAATTTGAAAAATGGTAACAAACATTGAAAATTCAAGAGGATGGAGAACAACCCACATCAGTTTTTGGCATGAAAAATCATTGGAAACAACATTTGTTTCAGAATTGTGAACAAAACAGAGGAACAGATGATAACAATCATCACTATGATCAAAACAAAGCAGGTAAAAAAAAAAAAGCAAAAACGTATGCTTACCTTTTTTATGGCAAAAGTTGGTGGATACAAAAGAGAGAAAAAAAGAAAAGCAGAAACAAAGAAAGGAGAGATAATTGAAAGCCTCATTGCTTTTGGGTTTTTTTCTTTGAAACAATTTCACACATACACACAAAACACAAAAAACACAAACTCTTTACTTGTAATCTGTGTATACAGATAGAAGTGCAAAGGGTATGTGCTTTTTCACTCTGTTTTTTTATATGTGCTCTGAATTGGCCTATTTTTGGAAGCAAGATCGCCTTCCATTTTGTGATAACGGACAACAAAGGATAACTTCCATGTGCAGATAAAAAATTTGAGTGATTTAAGGTTCACAGATGATTAATTTGCAAATATTCAATTGACGTTACTTACAGTTATTTAATTAATGGGTGTAAATGACTATTTATGTTTGTTTTGACCTCTTTTGACACATATCAAATGGTAAATTAAAATTAAAATTAAATAAATATCTGTAAAAAGGAAAAACAATATTCTTTTAATATAAATAATCTAAAAATAAAGAAACAAAATCAAATCTGTTATCTTTCCCTTTAATGAAAAATTATAGACTATGAATGTAGTTGAAGAAAACATTAAGCAAAATTTTGAATTTTTGCATTTACAGATCATATCAAGAGGCTAAAAATTACTCGAGGCTAAAAATTACTAAAATAAAATTAAGAGATTAAGACAATGAATGTTCATTAAAGGGACAAGAAAAGAAATGGCAAAAAATAATTATTTAATTTTATTTTTTTTGAACTAGGAGAGGAGGGAGACAAGGACGGAAATCTTAACCTCTTAATGTTTATTTATACCATTAGCCTACTCAACTTTTCAGAAAATTTTTTTTGAAAACTCAATTTTTGCAAATGTATATCTTACATGCTTTTTCTTAACTTCATTTCTTATTTTATTCTTATTTTTATTTTTATTTTACTTTCATTATTATTAGATGAAATTAATTTTGCACATTGAATAGTTGTTATTTGTAAAATAAAATTTATTTGATAAAAAAATAAAAATTATCTTGAAATTTTTGATACTGTAAAATTTGATATAAGTTACATCTAATTAGCTAATTTATGAAAACACTAGTGAAAAAACCATCTAAAAATATGCCAGACAAAAATAAAGAACAAGAACACGCTATAGAGCAAGAAAAGGATTTTATTTATTTATTTATTTATTTTGAACTGAATCCCCGAGAATCAAGCAATTAAAAATCATTTATTAGGCATTTGCCAACTAAATGTCAAATAATGTAAGTTGTACAAAGAAAAGATATTCAAAGGTTGGAGAGAAAAATCTTAGCCACTTTCTTCGTCATTCGTTTCTCTCTTGATTTTTTATAATTATCTTATTTTAGCCTGCGAATCTTTCTTTTCGATCGATTCTGGTCTTTTTCTTTTATTTTTATTTAGTTCATTTCTTTTAATAAATATAAATTTTTAATCCGTTAAGTTTTATTTTTCTTGTTTTTTATTGATTTTTCCACTAGATTTCGTTAGATTTTCTTTTATAAATGTGCTAATATTTTACGGGATCTAATCTATTTCCTTTTACAAAGCCATTATTAATTCCTCTAATGGATTATATGAAAATATTTTGTATAAACTTTTAACAATTAAGGTGAAAAGCATAATGCTAATATTTTTATAATCGAATTCTTTTTAATATCATAGAATCTTATGGGTGGAATGTGTTGCTTGCTGAGTTATAATTTACAATAGTTCCATCAAGTTGATTGAAAACTATTAAAGAAAAATTATCATCATGTAAATGAGAATATACGTTTGCAATTGTTAATTATTATTTTTTATCATGTAATTTTTTTTTTATGAATGCAAAATTTGTTATTCCTACAAAGAAAAAACTACAAAATTTCTAATTATACCATAGCTAGCAATTATTATTACACACCAATGTATTGCTATTCTAATATATTTTGGATGATGATAAACGTTATGGGCCGTGACGTGAACGGTATGTTGTTGTTCACGCAAAATTAATGTTAAATTTTTATACTATTTTGGTGACTTAATATTTATAGAGGGCATAAAAATATTTCATGTGGACCATAATATACTGTACATATCGTAACTTGTGACATGTATCTTTTCCCTTATATTTTAGTAGATAACATGTATATAACTGACGTAGGTATTGGTTATGATATAAAATATATTTTCAAAGCTAATAAAAGTGGGTTGGAGTCATAAAAGTCTATATAAAATCATAACAATGTTAAGGCAATGTTGAGCTAGGCACTATTGTTGAGTTAAGTATAGCATTGCGGTAAATACAACCATTGATTTGTTTTTCTTTTAATTAATACTTTTTTTAACAAGTAAAACATCATTAAAAAGAAAATGAATCCACCATTTTTTTTACTTATTTTTGTGCTTGTTTAACAGTAGGTTTCTGTCATTCTTATTTAATATTAAGTGTTGAAATAGTAAATTATGTAGTTGTAAGATCCTCTTTCTACTCCCTTCTACTGGGAAATCAATATTAGGTACATGGAAGAGTCCAAATTGAAAATAAGAGGGCATATAGAGGGGTCAAAAGTAGTGACAAGTTAAGTTAATCATAAGTAGTAAGTTTGTTCAGTAGTCTTTCGTGAATAGTGCTCATGGCTTTCTATATATAAGCAGGAACATATTAACTAAGTTCAAGGTAAAGTATAAAAATGAACTACCTTATCAGGGTAATTAATAAATCTTTTCGAGAGAAGATTGTAAAGATATAAGCAACCAATCAATTGGTTTACTATTTGGATCACATAACAAAAGAAAACCTATATCTAGAAAATATTATATATTACTTTTAATAATATTAAGAGTATCATCTATCTCCTAAAAAAATAATATCTTTGGCACTTATATCCTGATATTCTTCAAGAGCATCAATTTCAAAAATACAATATAAATAACCAGCATCTAGAGCCAATTGAACTCCTAATGACAATGCTTCTGCCTCCACCGTTGAAGAAGAAATAGAGACTTTGCATCTTAGAGCAACTTGCAAGATCCTGCCTTAGTGATCCATTCATAAAGTTGACAAACTTGCAAAATTACTCCTACTATTGAAAGCAGAATCGACATTTACTTTGACCATATCTGCAGGTGGACTATTCCATAATGTGAGAACTGATGCATGACTATAAATATCATTGATCCTTAAATTTTTTATCGTTTAAATATTCTTTTAATATCACTGATGTATTTTGAGGTGCAACCACTGATACACAATTGATATTTTTAAAAGCGGCAAAATTTATATTTTTTTCATATGACCCAACTTAAATGCAAAATACCTGCTAATTGTTGATAAATAATTTATTACTTTCAGCCACCAGTCAATAATACTCCCAAAATTGTTAGCAAATGGAATCTAAAAGAAAGATGATGTAATCTCAGCTCACAATGATTTTTTCTTTCAAGGGATTATAAATTCTATATCCTTTTACATTAGTATTATAGCCAATGAGAATTCCAATCTTTGATCTTTCATCTAGCTTGCTCATCCTTACTTCAGGCATATGTACATCGCAAATGCTACCAAATACTCTGAGATGATCAACATATGGCTTAAAACCAAACTAGGCTTTAAATGGTGTCTTGGCTTCAAGAGCATTCATTGGTAACCTGCTCTGCAAATAAACTGAGGTGCTTATACTTTCAGCCCAGAATGTTTTTGGCAGGTTTTTTTGGAACAAGACACCCGTTCATCTCTATGATTGACCTGTTCTTCCTCTCACTTATACTGTTTTGTTGTAGTGTGTATGTATTCATAAACAGGTGCTCAATTCTTGCTTGCTTACAAAATTCTTAAAACTTGTTGGACTTATACTCAGAACCATTATTAGATCTTAGCATTTTTAGCTTCAAACCTGATTGCTTTTCAACCCAAGTTTTGAATTTCCAAAATAAAGATGCTACATCAAATTTGCTATTCAAAAATTACACCATCATATTCTAGAAAAATCATCAACGAAAGCTATATAATACAAGCTTCCATTCAAAGATGGATTAGACATTGGCCCACATAAACCAGTTTTTAACCAATTGAGATTTCTATGTGGCCCTCCATAACTGACTAACTGAAAAAGATTCTCTTTTTTTTACCCTTATTACATACTTCACAAATAGAATTACTTTCACAAATAGCAGGCAATTTGTCAACAAGTTCATGAGCATGCATTTTAATGAGTAAACCATAGCTAAAATGCCCCAACCATCTATGCCATAAAGCAGATTCATCAATTGAAGTAGAAAGAGCTTTATCAACAAAATTTAGTTTGTTTAATTCTAGAAAAAAAATCTTATTCCTCATTTTCACTCTGAACAATTTAGCCCCATAAGGATTATAGATAATGCAATTTTTATTTTTAAACAACAAAGAATAATCCTTTTCCAACAACTACCCCACACTCAATTTAAGCAATTTTAGACACATAAAGAACTGTAAAAATAGTCTTTGTTCCTATTGGAGTGCATACTAAAACTGAGCCTTGCCCTTGAGCCTGAATTTTGACTCCATTTCCAACCTTAACATTTGTTGTGCAAGATCTGTCCAATGTGAAGAAAAGAGTGAAATCTACATTCATGTGTCTGGTACAACCACTGTCAATAAACCAAGCCTTTTTGCTACTTGACTTCTTCATGCATGTTGCCACAAATAAATTTTCTTTACTATATTGAGTTTGTGTCTCAACAACTTAAGCTTGTTATCCCCGACTTTTTATTTTTGCAAACTCTTACAATGTGGCCTTTTTATTCATAGCTTTTGTAATATGCATTAGGTCTGAACTAGCAATACTTTAATTTTTGAATGGTCTTGTTGTAATGAAGGGGTGCAAATTTTTCCCTTTTACCAGCTAAACTACTACTTTCAGCTTAGTCCTTTTGCTTGCTGCCACCAAGTTTATGATGTGCTTTAGTTGTGGTGCTTGCATTTCTTTTTAACTT
This sequence comes from Macaranga tanarius, assembly GCA_949673435.1. Lineage (NCBI taxonomy): Eukaryota > Viridiplantae > Streptophyta > Magnoliopsida > Malpighiales > Euphorbiaceae > Macaranga > Macaranga tanarius. The sequence continues at coordinate 18,218 of CATIWO010733408.1, read as the reverse complement.
ATAGCAAAAGCACCTTTCATCAAGTGATTTTGCCTGAATGCTCTTCGGGTCTCAAGTGCCTCTACATCACTGATCAAATCCGTTAGCTTTAAAGTTGTTATATCTTTAGAATCCTCTAAAAAAAAGATCTTTTATTCAAAATTTTCAAGTAAACTTATTGAAATTTGCTCAACAACTCTGTTTTTAGATATAGGTTCACTAAGTAGCCTGATTTTGTTCACAAGGGCCATTATCCTATCAGTAAACTCCTTCACACTTTCTATCTTCTTCATTCTCTCCAACATGAGCCTCCTTTTAAGATTGAAAACTTGAATTTGCTTAGTCCTTGTAGTGCCATGATACTCCTTATTCAAATAATTCTAAATTTTCCTTACTATAGCACAACAGATGATTTTGTCAAAGATTGCATCAGAAACTACTGAATGAATGCGAGTCTTGGCTTTGAATCTTTTGGCTTTTTCTTTTTCATATACTCTAACTTGTGCTATAGTTGGATTATCAGGTAATAGAGCTGGTTCTCTTCCAACTTTAATATATTCCCACAAGTTGAAAGCCTGTAAATAGCACTCCATTTTGACTGCCCAAGTTACATAGTTATCACCTGTAAGAGTTCGAGGTGGAACAATGCAAAATTATTGTGCCTTGAAACCATTTTTTTGAACACTAAAAGGGAAGAAAGAAGATGAAAAGAATAGTGTTTGGCCTTCTGGTAGGAAAGCAGAGCCTTACTTATTTTCTCTCAAGAAAGAACTTAATTTGCACAGGTCACTCAAGAACATAAGGGCTCTAATACTAATTGTTAAGAAACTAGAGAGGAAAGAACAAGGAAAACTTAAGCTTTGAAGCTTGTATTTCATTCATTTAATAAAAGCTAATTTAAATACAAAAGAAGTTAATGATAGTAGAATACAAAGAGATTACAAGATACTTAAAAAAGTAACAAAAAAGTAAAAAATAAGTAGCATGCTTCTCTAAAGTTAAGCATGCAATGGCTACTTAGGAAGGTGAATTAACTAGCTTAAACAATTAGCTAAATTAGGATAAACAATAAAATGTATCTTGCAAGTAATTTTCTGCAGCAATTAAGACAAAATAGATTATGATAAAGCCAAGAATATACTTAATGCCTTAATAAAGCTATCTATAGTCTCAAACAAGCTCCATGTGTATGGTATCATGAATTGCATCAATTTTTTATTTCCTTCGACTTCACTAATTCTCATGCAGATACTTCCTTACTTATGTTCAATACTAATGCTTTAATAATTTATATTCTTATTTATGTTGACGATATCATCATTATAGGTAGTTATAATCAAGCTGTTCAACACGTCATTGCTATTGACGATACTTCACCACTCGTTTCTCTTTCAAAGATCTGGGTAATCTTACCTTCTTCTTAGGTATTGAAATTCTTCCTCATCCTATTAACTTACTTCTCTCTTAATGGTGTTATATTACTAATCTATTGTCTTGTATAAATATGCTTCAAGCTAAACTAGTCTCCATCCCCCTAGCCACTCCCCCTATGCTTGTGCTTTCCTGAGGTTCTATCTTGATTGATCCTACTAAATCTTGACAAGTCACTAGCAGCTTATAATACTTGTCTCTCACTCGCCCAAATATTGCTTATATTGTCAATAGACTCTGTCAATTCATGCATTATACTATTATAGAGCACTAGACTGTAGTCAAATGTTTGCTTTACTATTTATGTGGTACTATAGATCAAGGATTTATTCTACATTATCACTCTCTATACTCTCTTCATGCCTTTTCTAATTCTAGTTGAGTAGGTGACAAAGATGACTACACCTCTACAAGTGCTTACATTGTTTACCTTGGTCACAATGCCATTTTTTAAAGTTCTAAGAAATAATCTATGGTTGCAAGATCTTCTACTGAAGTTAAATATCGATCATTTATTGCCATATTATCTTGGAAATATTCCTTGCTTAGCGAACTTGGTGTTCACCTCATGCACTTTCCTATGATCTATTATGATAATGTTGGTGCTATTTAATTATGTTTCAATCATGTTTTCCATTTTCGCATGAAACATATTTCCTTAGATTATCATTAAATTTATGATCAAGTTCAGTTTAGTGCCTTGTGTGTTGCTCACATTTCTTCCAATGATCAACTTGTTAATGTGCTCACTAAGCCCCTTTCTCATCTTCGGTTTGTTACTTTACATGGCAAGATTGGCATCTCCTCCCAGAGCTCCATCTCATGGGGGCATATAGAAAGAATAAATTATATTCCTCCTTAATAGGAACATTGTTATTAATGCATTTATATTTTCCTCTCTTGTAATACTTATTATTTTAAGAGTTTCTACTATATAAAAATCTCCTCCTTGTACTTGTATATAAAAAGATTGTTTATGCATCAATGAAGAAATGAATACTTTCATTATGAATTATATTTTCATACAACACCCCCCCCCCCCCAAAAAAAACAAACTTTAATGTGATAGTAATTCAATTGTTACCTACATAGGCAAAATGAAATATATTACTGATCAATTGGTAGCCCTACAAAATTTAGTATATAATGTTAATCTAATTGGTGCTATCATGGAATGTTTTAATGTAACATACAACCCTTTTGTTCGGGCTTTAAAGGTATACATGACGCAACAACTTATGTTGACTTGTATGGATTGCTATCGAGTGAGAAAACAATGACTTCAAGTCGATTCTTTAAATTAAATGACTCCACTCTCCTACTATACATCTTGTGCAAAATTAGCCTAAATAATTCTCTTATTCTCGAGGTGGAGGAAGCACTCACGAAGAGCATGGTGGTAGTGGTCAAGGGCACAACTATGTCAACTATGATAATAAGACATTGTAAATCTTAGGCTATGATAATTGGTCTCACAATTCTCGTATTCTCAATTGTCCACCTCTAGCTACGCAATCTATAATAAGTTGTGAATTTTACAAAGAAAATTTCTCAACTTGAGGGGAAGTGTTAGGAATTAAGGGTGACCATTCGGTTTAACTAAATAAAAATCACCCAAAACTGAATTAACCAAAATTATAAATACAAAACTAAACTAAACCAAAGTTTTTGCAAACCAAACTAACTGAACTAAATAAAATGAGTTTTTTATACCAACAAACCAAATTGGCCAAACTAAAATCGAATTTTCAAAATTGTAATTTTTAATATTCTTTATTTTAAATTATTATTTATATATTATATAAAATATTCGATAAATAAAAAAAATTTGCAGTTTATTCGAAAAGCTGTAGTTTGTTTATTGTAGTGTAATATCCCTATAGGTAGCTTACACAGGCCTTAAAACACTCTTAAACAGCCTTAACGAGCGTTTAGTACTGTCGCACGCGTGTACGCGTGTACGTGCGTGTACGTACGTGTATACGCGTGTGTGCGTGTACGTGCATGTGCGAGTGTAACGAATGTACAAGAGGGAAATACTAAGACTATTCTATAGGTCCAGACTACAGGAGAAGCTTCCTTTCCGATCCTAATCGCTAGAGCGAGGGCTTCCTCTCCCTTCGATTCACCTCCCCTCAGGTATAATATATATGTTGTGCAACTTAACACTTTCCCAATCTTGTTCATTAAGTTGTTCAGCATATAAATTATACCGATCTGAGGGTATGGAGCCATCTTTAGTCAAGTGTAGCAGTCAGAGTTATTAGCATAAAACCAAAAATAATTTTAGTTTTTAATATTTTAAATCCAACTAAACCAAATTTAAGTAAAAATCGAACCAAATTGACCGAATAGCAGAACCAAACTAAACTGACTGAATTAGCTACATCGAATGCTCACCTCTAGTTAGAATTAAGAGAATTTTTTCCTAATAAATAGACAGAATAAAAATTGATATTACTGTTGTAACAACTCAAATAGTGCACATGTATTTATACTTATTCTATTATCAATGAAAGTGTACGTTTTGCTTCACTCTATACAAATTGAATGTCTTTTTTTTTTTTTTTAATCTTTCTCTTATTTCTCAACTCTATCTCATACTTTATATTTTTTTTTGTAGACAATTAATTTGTTTCACTTTTTAAAATTTATGTTCAAGCATTTTTTAACTTTCCATATACATGGAATGTCTTCTCTTGTATTTAGTGTAAGTGTTAGAGATAAATTATGTAACATTATGCACTCTCTAGAATTAGCAAAGTGTAAATGAAATTTAAGACAATAAAATTTCTTCCAAAACACGATTAGAGGATATATAGAATATTGCATTGTTAATTGTCACATCATTACTTACTTGATGACTTCCGCCTGAATCGGTGACAATTTGTGCAATTAACTCCATAAATGCTTACATACATTATCTTTTTCATTTTTCTTTAGGGATCTTTATTAAAATGCTCCCAAAAACATAATTCAATAACAAATATATCTTACATTTTAATTAATTATGTGCGTGCCCCATTGATGAAAAAAATATTACGCCATTGCCCTACCTTCTATTAACGCTAAAAATGCAAAAAGAAAAAAAAAGTCACTCTCGCACATCTTTCTTCTTGCTCTCATCCAAATTTTTTCAAAGTGTAGTATTTCTTTGCCACTTTGTCTTCTCCTTCTCCTACTTCCTTTCGTTTTTATATCAGCCTATGTAGCTCTCCATTACTAACACTATTATTTTTTTTAATATGGAAATAGGAGAGTTCTTTTTCAGATGAATAATCATATGCTTATCTTCTCTACTTATTTTGGCATTTTGCTCTCTAAACATACTTATGTGTTTAAATCTCTCCCATTTCTTTGTTTTCCTTTCTTCATATGTGATATAGGTATGCTTTATTTTCTCAATTTCAGCTTTCAAGTTTTTCCTTTTAATGTTTCCTGCTTTAAATCCTGTCTTATTTTTTGTCAATTCTTTCTATTTATAATAATATTTTCAGTGCAGTAACTGCGTTTTTTCCCCTTTTTATTAAATCCTAGATTTGCCATCCTTTTTTTGATACACGTATATATAGTATATGTTCACTCTCAAACATTGAAATTCTAGATATTTATTCATATTCTTAGTTGTACTTATACTGGGGATCTCGGATGCCTGGTTCATTGATTTGGGTGATTTAGATTTTGGTTATGTGAATGTGGATGTTCTGCACATTTTATAGTTGAGTCATTGACCAGATGAATGGTGGATTAACGAATTTCAAAACATAAATTTGACATCTCTTACTAGTATTCTTGTTGTGTCTTAGTGCTCTAGTTGATTTACTTCAGTGATGTGATGTTGTGTACGATTTAAGTATCTAGCATCCATTGATTTTAATTTGGTAGTTCTATATAATTTGAGTTTATTATTTTTGGAAGCATGCATTCTTTTCTTGGTTTGCAGCTTGCATGATGATTTTGATGTCCAAGATTTATGTAAAAAAATAAAAATTATTTGACAAATTTTTAAGAATATGGGCATACAAACTTTTATATGTTGTTGCTGAATTTTTTTAGTTTTTTGTTTATAAATATCATATCATATCATATCATTTTTTATATTATATTTTTGTAATGGTTCTCATATTTTCTAGTTTTTATTGCTTGTAGTGATAATTATTGGATTAGATAATATCACATAGTTGATGAAGGAATAAGATAAAAAAAAAAGTATAAAAATACTTTTTTTTGGGGTCAACAATGTCTTAGTTCAAATCTATATACCTAAAAAGATTGTGCTATTTTTTTGGAAGTCCCTTGCATGCTGTCATGCAAAAGCAGAATATTATGTTTTAAGAAAAGTTAATTATTGCAATTTGCAATAATTTTTTATTAATAGAAGGTTTAAAAAATTCATTGCTGAAATCTAGCCTAATATAAATTTTAATGGCATGAAGTTTGAAATATTTTTTGTTTACAATTGGCTTATTTTTCATATATTTTTTATTTATTTTTCATATATAAAATAATTTCTTACATTTTTATTCAAATTCATATAAAATATTGAACAATCTCATTATATTTTTTTCAACTGTTTATATATCAAATTATACTTATTTCTAAATAAAAATAATATATTATAACTAGAAGATAGGTATTGAGTGTCTATTATTTTTTCAAAAATATATTTGATATTTTAGTTTCATTCAATTTTGAATATTTTTGGTTTATTTTTCATTTATAATATGTATATGAAAACAATTAATATATATAATTAAAGTCATCTTTACAAATATATTCAAAATTTCTATAAAACAATCTCTTAAATATATACAAAATTTCTATAAACAATCTCTCTTGAATATAATATATATTGTACATATTCAAATAATAAAATTCATAATCATATACAAGAAATGAACACCTAAAAAATATGAATATATGAACGATAAATATATTATCGTATACAATGAGTATACTTTTGGTATATTATCAGTTTCCAATACACTTCAAAATATCAAAATAAACAAAAATTTGATGATAACTTTTAAAAACTGACTTCTAACACAACTTATATTTGGAGGAATTGAATAACTACTAATTTTTATTCATTATAATAGAAAATGAAGTGACAATTTCATTTTCAAAAATTTTAAAGTGACTGTAATATAAATTCCAAATGCATGAAATTAAGAATATTTTTTTTTTACTTTTGGTTTATTATCCATATTTTTTGGTTTATTTTCAGTATTTGAAATAATATTTTACACTTTTATTCGACTTATGAAGAATGTTGAACAATCTTATGATATTTTTCCAACTTTTTATATATCAAATGATATTTATTTCTAAATAAAAATAATGTATTATAACTTGAATACAGGTATTAATTTTAGTTTCATTCAATTTCAAATATTTTTTATTTATTTTTCGTTTATATTATGTATATGATACAATTCATATACATAATTAAAAGTCATTTTATTCAATATATACAAAATTTTATAAATTATCTCTCTTAAATACAATATATATTGTATATATTCAAACAATAAAATTTATAATTATATACAAGAAATAAAACTCCTAAAAAATACAAATATATGAACAATAAATTAATTATAATATACAATGAGTATACTTTTGGTATATTATCGGTTTCCAATACACTTCAAAACGTAATTTGATTATAACTTTTAATTTAAACAAAAATCTATGTAAATAAAATTATTTTGTTTATAAAATTGAACCAAACACTATATAAATGATTTTCACTGTAAGAAATATATAAATGTGTGTGAGTGTGCTCACACATACGATTAAAATTGCATAACTAAAATCAGAAGAATGTTAATAACTTAAAATATTCACTTCTATCCTATTTTTTATATATTTTGGATTTGTCCTATTTTTCATATATTTTTTTTGTTTACTTTTAGTTTATTTTTTATTTACTTTTAGTTTCTTTTCCGTATATTTATTTTTCATATATTTTTAATTTATTTTTGGATATGAAACAATCTTTTACACTTTTATTTAATTTCATGAAGAATATCAAAAAAAAAGAGAGAAAATAAAAAATAATGATATGAGGAAAAAATAAAGAGAAAATAAAAAAAATGAGAAAAAGGAAAAAATGAGAAATTTTTTTTTTTAAAAAAAAGAGACCAATGAGAAAATAAGGAGAACTTTTTTTTAAAAAAAAAGAGGGGAAAAATAAGAAGAAAATAAAAATAAAAAGTAAGAAAAGAAAAAAGAAGGAAATGAGGAAAAAAAAGAACGAGAGAATGAGAAAAAATAAAGAGAAAATAAAAAATAAAAAAGAGAGAAAAAAAGAAAATAGGAAAAAATAAAAATATAAAAGACAAAGGACAAAAAAATAAAAAATAAAAAAGAACAAAATAAAGAAGAGAGCAAAACTGAAAAATGGGACATGTATGAAAAGAGAATGGAGTATGGGAGTAATAAATGGAAAAATGAGGTATTTTAGTAAATAATTTTTTTTAAAAAAAAGGGGCATTTTTAATAATTTCTCTTTTCTTTTCGAAAGAATTAGCTTGGGCCATCCTCATCAAGCAATGACGTTAAGCCACTGAGATCTATATATTGGTCATGGACAATGGGCTTTGATTTCCATGCGAGCCTGTTAAAGAAGCATCTCCACTTGACCAAACAGCAAAACTCAAAAAAAGATGCTAATAATATTCCCTCCACATTCTCATTCTCTGATGTGGATGCCTACTTGTTGGTTGCCACCATCTCCTCTGTGTTGCCCACAACTGCATAATCTTTGTTTTTATTGGCTTTGAACTTTTAAAGTTTGTATTTGTATGAGTTCCTGCATCTAACAGGAGGGCTTGGTTTCTTGACATCAATATTAGCAAAAGCAAGAAATTTTCTATGTGAGGTTAGTTTAGTACTACCCTTGTTTCTGTTTTGGTTAGCATTAATTTCTGGCTATGTAGCTGGTCATTTTATCCAGATACGTTGTTTAATTGTACATAGGGAAAAAGATTGGTTTCTAGACATGAATAGTATTTTCTCTTTAAGAGTGAAATTTTCAAACTAACCTTCGTTCATCTCAAATGTCTTCCTGCTAATGGACAAATAAATAATTTTATCTCACTAAATTTTATCTTAAGTTAGTGAAAGATAATACTATTCGTGCAAGAGACATGTATTATTATCCAATACATAAATAAACTGCTGAGCTGACTCATGCCGAAGGCAATGAATAAAGTCTAGGTTGAATAAAGTCTAGGTGATGCCTTTAAAGATTTCAACTGTCTTAACCTAACTTTGAAAAACGTGATACCAGAAACCAACTCATGGCTATGATTGTCTCGGTTTGTGTGTGCGTACGTACACGTGCTCTAACCAGATTAAATTAACCGTTCATGTTTAAGCTTTGGCAGTTTATGTAGCTTGAAGCATAACTTAAAAAGACATTCGTTTATATTTGCTGTCCTTGGTAATTTGACTAACATATCATTTACATTTCATCCAATCAAAGCATTCATGAATACTTCACCATTTTAGACTAGCAAAGTCTGTCATTGAATCCAATATGTATGTACATGAGAAAAGTTAAAAAAAAAAAACAAACAAACAAATTCTTTTGTATCAAAGAATAACGTTGATGGCAAACAATTATGCACACCAATCTATCTAAGCAATCACTTTTGTGGATATGGTAAAATGCAACTGACTTGAACACCATTTCTTTTTGTTGTTATTGCCAGAGTTCTAGAATCCTTTCCAGGCATTGAGAACTTCATGGAATATTTCAGCTATCAGATCCCTATCTGCACATTGGATGAAGGCATTGAAATCATCTTTAATATCAAATATCCTACTGAACTTCACCAGGTACATCATGCAGCTCATCTTCAGTTTTGGCAGCTGATACAGGAACGCACTTTGTAGTCTCTCGAGGACATTTTTTGTATCTATATCCTCCAAAAGACTCTCATGGCAAGCTTCTTTCAAGTCATCAATATCATACTTATCAGCTGCTTGAAGAAGTGCCAGACGGTGAGCAAGAAATTCTTCTTGTTGGATGCTTCCGTAAATATAGTTAAGAAAAGCCTGGCAAACTTCAAGTGACATGTCAGATATATTGATGGTGGACAGTTCTTTTTCTTTCAGGTCATGAGCAAACATGCTTCGGAAAACAGGTGATCTTGCAGCAAGAACAGAACGATGGGCTCCGATGCTTCCATCAGAAGCATTAATCTTGATGTCTGTATGGATGCTTTCTGCTAACATTCGACCAAGGCATGCAAGGGCTGTTGCATTTGATTGTTTTTTGGTGACTCCTTCAGCCCAGATGGAGCAAGGCTCTCCACCCTGCATATTTCAAGTGAATCACATTTATTAAAACAACGGTAAGCACCCGTTCTTCTTACTTGATTTGAAAAGTGATAGTTTCCTAAATGATTGAAATGAGAAGGATGCACTAGGTTGCTTTCCTATAGAGGTAAACAAGCTACAGAATTAGATAAATCAGCCTAAAGCTAGATAATCAACATGGGAAATAGAAGCATACGTCTCGAGATGCTGTCTTCAAATCAAGAAATTCAACGTCAATGATGAATTTCCCTGTCAATGGAACCTCAAGTTGCCAAACAAAGTCGTCGTTATTCTTGAGTTGCTTGTCTATTATCTCTGCAGGCATATCAAAAAAGAATTAGCTTAAAATAAGGACAACAAATTAATGAGTTGCTCTTGTAAAGAAATAACAAATATGCAAGAAATCTGAAGGTTAAACAAAGCATAAAAGAGCTACTATATATAAAAGAAAATTGTTTTGTTTTATCTTTTATTTCCTCCAAGGAAAAAAGCTTTTTTTTTTTTTTTTTAACAAACATAATCAATGAACTCTCATTGAGTAGTCATATTACCATAACATAGATAAGCTCCAAGTACAGATCAATTCATGCACTTTTGTACATTTTACATAAAAAAAAAAAAAAAAAAAATCATGACAAATATGCACCCTCCTTCCTCGCACAAATGTTCCAACTTTGTGAAAATAAAATTAATAAACCCTTATGCATATGAGTTTCAACTAATTACCTGGATGAGTCAGAGCCTTGCGACCTCCAGCAGAACAAACAACTCGAAGGATGAATGATGCAATAGGAGGATTATCTCTTGTAAGGTTTGATATCTCCGGGTACAATTTAACAAGTAATACCCGGTTCTTCTCCACTGATAAATGCCTACAATCCAAATAGGTAAGGTAAAATTAAAGATTATATCAGATTCCAGAAGAAATAGGTAAAAATGGAGTCAAGAATAAAAGCTACAAAAAAAAAAAAACAAAACTCAGGGCATTTTATTCTCTGTTTTAAAATAAAAATTTATCAGCAACCAAACAACAGATCAAACATGCAGGAAAATAACAAACTATGCCCATCCCTTCTCTGTTAAACACCCAAAAAAAAATCACATCCTATCAAGACCTCCAAAAAAATCAATCTTTCATTTAAAATCCAAAGAATCTACTTCACAAATATACATTTCCAGCATCCCCAGAACGAAAGTTACACCAACTAATGGCCAAAAATATGTAATTACAATAAGCATATGAGATAAAAGAAACAATATTTATAGCAGTAATGTTAGATATAAATCAAGAAAATTGATGGGTAAAGTTAGCAGAAATATGATACAAACTAAAATTGATGGGAAAGAAACAAACCAATTCCACTTGCCGATCTTGAAAGGATCTGATTTGCGATAAGTACAAGAAGAAAGATTGTCTATCTTCCATTGAGCAAGACGAGAAGTAGTTTCAACTTTATAAGCAGAAGAATCAGTCATCCTAGCAAAAGCAAGACCCACAGTGATCTCATGGATACAATCCAAAATCCTTCCATCCAACAAATACGCACTTGCCTTTCCCAGATTGACTACTCCCTCTGATAATCTCTTCACTCTTCCTCATAAAAATCATAAACCCACCTCACAAAAACACAAACAAAACACAACCCAATTCCTCAATTTCTTCACTCTTCTCAACGCTCAACTCTCAACTACTACCCAGAAAAGAAAAAGGGTTGCTTTGTTTGTTTACTGATCAAAGATTAATTATACGAACATAATTGGGTATGTTATGTTCGTTCGCTTTCTTCGGTTTCCAGCACGCAAGGGTACTACTGTACTGGTGTTGCTTTACGCCATTGATGGTGAAGTTTGTTTCTTTGAGAAAAAAAGAGAGAGAGAAGAAATGATTTGGTGGTGATGAGTTGCGTTTGTTGGCTTACACTGCACTTCGATGATGAAAGGAATTAAAATTTATTGGAAGATTTTCATTAAATTTTCCTTTTATTTTTGTAGTGTAATAGATTATGATTATGAGACATTGAGACTTAAATTTATTTATTTATTTATTTATGTTTACGTGTTTGAGAGGTAGTGCTTGTGACTAAGAAATAAAGAAAATAATTTATGTTCATGTACTTTTGTGTTTTTTTTTTTTTTTTTGAACAATACTTTTATGTTATTTTTAAGCTTGCTGCTTTGACGCAAAGTATCTAATTCTTGTTGTACCAAAAAGGAAATAAATTAATAAATTAATTAAAAAATAGAAAAAAAAAAAAAGGGTATTAGATGTTTGAGTTGGGTGTTTGCTATTGCATATGAAATATATTCAATTATACACTTTCATTTTTATTTGACCCCTAAGATTGGATTTGCATTTCTTTTCACCCAATTCAATCCCACATATGAAAAGAAGTAAAAAAAAAAAGGAGAAAATATTCAAGGCTTCAACTTCAAATAATGAATCAAGACCTTCATAGATGTTAACAACACAATTTAGGATGCTAAAATGCAAGGTTGGTTCATATTTTTTTTCATAAGATATATAGTTAAAATTAGAGGGGAAAAAAAGCAATTAAAGGATTTAAATTATCTATACATTCAAATGTCTCTAGGAAGAGTTGTTTCTAACTTAGTTTTTAGTAGATAAAATATTTACAAGGTACATCATTAACCATTCTAATGATTATTAAAATAATAATTCAAAATAAACTAACTGCATCAATTCATAAATAATACAAATTTCTCTCTCCTCAGTAACTTTTTTTTTCTTCTCTATGGCTGTCTGTTTCCTTCTTCAAAAGTCATTAAAAAGTCATTAAAAATCTATAAAATTCATTCAATTGCAAAAAGTTTATAAAAGTTATAATCCAATACCCCTAAAAAAGAATTTCTTTTAAAAAGAAAAAATTCTAATCACATTCTTTAATTTATAGTACTTTTTATTTCTTTTGATATTTATGTCTCTCCTACCTTCCCTTCTACCATCACACTTTCTCTCCACTTATTGGTCAATACCAAACAATTTAGTTCATTACATTTTTCTTCTCTAAACCATTTTCACTTTTCATGTTTGGTGTGCTTAGAATTCATCCTCTTTATCCTTCTCTTTTACTTTGCTATTCAAGTGCAACTCTTTTTCAAACACTAGAAGAGCCTATTGGTGCTGACCATGCATCATAGAGAATTACAATAGTGTCGAAAATTAAACTAAAACTATTTAAAAGTCAAAATTTTTATTGACCATTTAATTTTCTTTAAATCGAACTATCTTAAAGATATTTTTTGAATGGGTACAAGTACTCTAAATAGAGAATCAAGTCCAACAGGCGCAAATTGTATCAAACTCAAAAACTAAAAACGAAACCAATTATTTACTAAAATTATATACACAGATACACACATGTGAATGGTGTGCGTACACATATGTGTATTGTGTGCGCATGTGCATGTGTATTTATTTTAATAATTTTTACTAATAATTACCATCTTTATTTTTCTTATGATGTTTATAAAGGTAAATCAATAATTTATAAAATTAGAATTTTAAAATTACGTATTATAAATGAAATTTAAAATAATTTCAATAATTTTATCCATATAATTTATTTTAGATAATCTATTATTAAGTGCTAACATATAATCAAAGATTTTAAATACCTATTAATTATTTGAAATAAAGTAAATGAGCTTATTAATTAAATTATTTTTATGAACAACTTTTAGTACATATTTAAATTACAAAATAAAAAAATTTGTAAATAAAATTTTTATAATGAAATTTAGAATCATTTTATATTATATGTTCAAATTATAAAATATAAATATTAATTATAAATTAAAAGTAAAATTTAGAAAAAAAAAAGATAGTATTATTATTGATATAATATAAAAATATATACTTTTATTATTAATTTATTAATTATGAATTTTAAATATATAAATTAAAAATTAAAATATATACTTTTAATTATAGATTTATAAGATAAAGTTAAATAATAAAAAAAATAATTTGTTTAAGACTACATAGTTTAACATTATAAATAAGGTATTTGAAATCTTTATTTGCTCCAAATCTTCACTTGAAATTGCTCCAAAAATTCAGAGTAATCCGCAATAAATATTTAAATTTGTTGTTCAGCCCTAGAGAAATTTTTTTAATTTTTTTTTACTTTTAAGCCAGTTTTTCAAAAAATTTATATTTTTCGAATTACTTCAACCATGCTCAACCCCATAGCCTACCATCGATACAATAAAAAAGAAAGCTCAACCCCATAGCCTACCATCAATACAATAAAAAAGAAAAGTAACAGAGATAAATAGGGAGCAAAAAAAAAAAAGGTGATATATACATATATATAGTCTACTGTTACTTAATACTTAACTTACTACTTTTTTAAAATTCAATAATATCCTCTAGATATTCAATTATATCAATACTCACTTTTCTATGGTTAATAAAATAGTTAAATACAACTAATATTTTCCTAACACATAATAAAATAAAGAATTACATATTTGTGTTTTTAAAATAAATTAAACCTCATTATAACATTATTTTCAATCAAAATTTTTATTTTGGTAAAATAATTATTAAATTAAATAAAAAATAAAGTGAAATTTTATTAAAATACCTAGTACTAAAAATATTTAGGCCAATTGGTTTAAAAAATCCAAACCTATTTGTGTAAAAATTCAAGTTTTTTGGATAGCCCATAATTCTTTAAAATCCAATCCATGAAAAGAAAATTTTCTAGAATTTTACTTGTGCTTTTTTATATTGCAGATTATAATCGGAAAAGCCCTGAGGGAGAAGATTTCTAAAACTTCTAGAATTGACGTTACAAAGCTAAGGAAAGAAGATTTTAAGCTTATGAATTAAGTGTAAGATACAAAAAGGTACATGCAAGCTCTAGTATTCTCTAAGGAAGCTTGGGGAAGAGCTGAAGCTTGGAGGAAAGGAACTTAACAAACACAAGTTACAAAATTATATGGGGAATTATTGCAAAACTGAAGACTCATTATTGCTTGGACAATTAATGGTGTTCTGCTATAAAAAGCAAAGGAGTAGCAGAGAAGATGATCTAATCATCTAATTCAATCACCAATCAATACAGCCAACAATCACACTCAACTCAATCAACACAACACAACAACATTTTCAATATTTTTAAATCATGTAATTTATATTTTCTACCTTGCCTATTTAAATTTTATTTTATCAAGCTTGTAGAAACTTTCTTATTATAAAATCTCTTCTCTTTTTGTGCAATCAAGTTATTCCAATTTTTCTTTTATATTATTTTCTTAAATTCACAAAACTCTACGTTGGAAATCAAGCAAATTATGATAAAGATACTTAGAAATTCACAATTATCTGAAGAAGTTAGGTCATTATCTTGAGAAAAATATTCCTTAGGCATGCTCGCTTTCACTTGAATCTAGATTGCCAAAAAATGGAGCAACAATCTTTTGGCATGCTTGGTGGAACTCATTCCAATGAGATGATCAATTTTAGCAGTAGAGAAGAAACTTTCAGTTGGTAATCCAGCCAATTTGCTTATAAAAACAGATGGCCTATTGAAACGCATTTATGAAGCTCAGTGCCTTAAGATCAAAATTAGACCAAGGCACCTTTTTGCTTTATACCTTTTGGCTATACAAGCCAATATCTTAAAATTGTTAGTGATGAGTTCTCTAATATTCAAGTTGTTCTTTCAAAAGGAATTAAGGAAATTCAATAGATTATTAGTTCTTTTCAGAATTCAATGCAATAAATACAAGAAGAAATGAAGAGTACATTTGCCAAGATGAATGATCAATTTTCTAAGCTAGGAAGCTAAATTCCTCTCTCAAAAATGATGGTTCAGCTGCAAAAGAAACCTTGTCATTCATTTGCTGCTAAACTGAATGATGCAATCCAGGTCCATGGAGATAATAAGGCAAATTCAAGTTTCCAATTTGGAATTAATAATTATGAGGTAGTTCATCAAAGAAGAGGCTTGGGGGGTAATATTTTTCATGAGGAATAAATAATTCCTCAAGGTCAAACAACATTTCCCCAAGGCCAAATGTAAAATCATGAGTGTTAAACACCGATTCCTCATGACCAAGTGCAAATTCCCTAAGGGCACATGCAAAATCCTCAAGGTCATGCACCAAATCTTCAACCAATTCCTCAAGGACAGGTGTAAAGCCTAAGGGGCATCATTTCACCTGAGGAAGAAGCAATTCCTCAAGGCTAGATGCCACTTCCCCAAAAGCAAATAGCAATTACTCAAAGAAACTTGCAATTTTCTCAAGGGCAGGCTCTAGTTCCTCAGACCTATTTGCCTTCTCCTTAGCCTCCGATGGTGGGAGACTTGAATGCAGAAAAGAAGAAGATAATGCTTATAAAGGAAGATCTAAGAATATTGAAGAAAATCAAAGAAGAGGAGGAGGAGGAGGTTCAGCTTTCCAATAGCAAAGCTAACAAGTCCAAAAGTCAGTAAAGGCCAGCTCTATATAAGAGGTTCCTGCCTGCACTAAATAATTTTAATACTAATAACAGGTCTAGACCAAGAAAGGATGATAAAAGTTAACCTAGATTTATGATGCCACCACTAATTCCACGAGGCAAGCAATGGCATAGGGTGGAGCATAAAAACTTCTCTCAACCTCTAACTTGCATATAAAAGAGGGAGCTTTAAAGACAAAGAACATATAAGAGAAAGTAAAAAGAGGTTAAAGTGCAATATGATGTTAGGTCTAAATTCAAGCATAAAGCAACAGAGGATTTTTATTTCAAAAAAAGAGGAGGTCATGATGCAAGAGGCTAAGAAAAATATCATTAAAATTCAAAAAACTTGAGGGACAACATCTCTAGGGGAAATGGAAGATCAATTGAATGGCATAACAATTCAGACCACTAGTTTAGATCAATTTAAAAAGGTGGTTCCTAAAATGCCATTTGTGGAGATAACAAAATACATGAAGCCACTACATACAAAATCTTATCTTAATACTTTTAGAGAAAAGGTAACCAATGTAATAATGATTTTGCCAATTGAAATTTTTGTTGATAATAAAAAAAATCCCTTAGTGCCTTCCTTATAGTGGATTCAAGTGCAATACTGAGTTTAATGAATGGTGATTTTCCATGGGACTATGCTAGAGTGTTGAATCTAAGCAAAGAAGGTGGAGTTGGAAAAATATTTTCTACTATGTGGGAAATGAAAAGAAAATAAATAAAAATAAGTGAGGCCAGTAATTTGCCACTTAGTGTTAACAGTGGCAATATTTTACTTTTTAAGTTTTAAAGTTGGCTTGATAGCCACTACTGTAAATAAATAAAGTTTGAGTATGCAAGTTTGGTGTGTTAGTGTGAAAAAGTTTATTATCTTCTTTAGTGTGTTTTTTTCAGTGTGTGAATAAGTGTTATTATAATAAAGTGTTGATGAAATTTTGGCAGTATTTTTGTTAAAAATTGGTTGTTTTAAGTTTGAAAATACATGACTATGGTGCAAAGTGTGCAGTGATAAGTAATGTTGTCAAATGAATACATAAAAGAGCTTCATGTGAAATAACTACAGGTTTGTAATATCAATCAAGATCCAAGTGTTATACAGTACCAATAAAGCTCATCAAGTCATAACTATAGAATTATATGTCCCAATCAAATCATCAAATACATCAAGTTACATTATAGACATTCATAATCAAGTCAAAGCCATGATCAAGTTCAAATGCTATCAAAATCAAATCTTTTGAGGCTCTTCTAAGTAGCTAGGCACTTTTGTCTAGTTGTCAATGCCTTATGTTCTTCATCTCTCCACTCTGCAATTGCATCTCTTTACTTGACCATGGATTCTCCCATATTTTTTACCTTGTTAAGCATGCTTGTTCTGAAATTAAGGTCCCTTTTGAGGAATGGTAGCAACTTTTGGGTTTCGTATGATAAACATGCAGCATAAATAAAAATTTAAACACTCAAAACCCTCACAAGATCCATATAATTTGGTTAAATTAAAGAAAGTAGTTCCAAAATCTAACCAAGACGAACACAAAGGCAGGACTGTTGGAAGGATGAGAGGGGGCTCACTCTAGTGACACCTTATCTCGAGTCTTTTGTACATTATGTCGAATTAAGACATCACTGTTTGAGCCACGTCCTCTATCGGTATCTACACGAATAGGATGGCCAAAGCAGTGTTGGTGTGCTAGCACTTTCTCAAAAATTTTCTCTTTGTATATTTTATTTTCTCAAAAGAACAAATAATGAAAAGAATGGAATAGAAAACCCTAAAGAAAAAGATGTATATATATACATCATTTAAGGTTTTACTAATCTTTCACTTACTAAAAAAATTTTGGTCTATTAATGTAACACCCACATTTGTGATACACTATTCATGCATGAGGTATATATGACATATAGAGTCCTAGTGTGATATATGTCTAAGTATGAAAAGGTGTTGTTGGTAGAGAGGGACTTAATTACAAAGACAATTGGGAGTCAATTG
>CATIWO010733331.1:0-10216 GCA_949673435.1 Macaranga tanarius | reverse complement strand
TGGTTCTCTTCATATTCCAAAGGCCATACCTGTGTACCCAGCCATTTAGATTCACTCTCGGAAATGATGCCAGTCCATTCAGGAACTTCGGCTTGAAAACGACGACCCACTAAAACATGCCTATGGACGTGTTCATCTCCAGATGGGCCAAGTGTTGAAGCAGATATATCATCAGCCAAAAGTGGTTGCTCCTTGACTGCATTCTCAGACAGAGTCTTGAGAGGACTTAGCAATTGACTTTTATGAGCTGAATGGGAATTGCAACAAGAGCAGGAACGGGGTTTTACTAAAGCAGGGAGACGCCCGCTGCATCTTGACCTCTCAGCTGAATGATCATTAATAATAGCATCTTCGTACATGGATGGATGCATCTTTTGATTGTTCTGTAGCAAGTTTAAATTGTTTAATAAGAGAAAAAGCATCGTGACAAGAACCTATATATGGACTTGTTTAGCCAACAAAAATTTATTATCTCAGATAGTAAATATGATAAAGGATATGTATGAAAGGGGTGATAATAGTGTGTACAGACAGCCAAATATGCAAAAGAATTTCCTATGGTTATAGGTTTACAAATAAATCAGCCTTAAACCTGTATCTTTTTGCTTTAATTGCAAACTATTACAAAGCATTCCAAAGAGAAAATTCCCTGCAGCACTTGTTTGTAACTGTAACCTGATTCAGCGTAACAAAAAGCTGGACAAATAGAGGAGTTCAGGGGATTCAAGTGGAGTTGGTATAGACGGTGCAAATATCTTGTAAAGCACAATTTGTAATAACTAGGCTACATGTTAAAAAGTAGGAGCAAGAATGAGAATGCATTTGCAAGGAGGTGGAAACAGTACTTGTTCATAAGTTGAGAGAGGAGCAATTGAAAAGTCAACAAATGCACCGTTACTAGAGAATTAAAAAACAATATTGAACCTTTGCAGATAAATCTAAGCAACAGAGAACAAGCTGGTGAGAATCATTAAAACTAACCTATGCAAATGGCATTTAGCCATAGGCCTCAGGAAGAGATATAACCTACAGACCTGGCGGATGAATGATGTGGGTGCCACGGGGATAAGGTCCCTCCCAATATTTTCAAAGCCTAAAGGGGGCATAGGCCTTGTCCATAAAGCCATTCAGATACTTCATGCTTATGCCTAATATATAGTTTTTACAAAAAATATATGAATGATAATTACAGCATGTTCCAATTGGATAGAAATTCTTAATACGTTGAAGTGAATTGTCAGCATTGGCTTGTGTAGGCCAAGCATTTAAAATGCAAGCATACATCATCCTATACAAGAAAACAAATCACTGTCCAAAATTGTAGGCCACAGAAAAAAAAAAGGCTAAATAAATTGAAAAAGTTGATTTGTTTCTTTATTTGAAGTCCGAAAAATAGTTTGTGATCAGCTGTTATCTGTTAAAGATATTTTGCCATTTTATATTCCTTCAGTTACTACATAAAGAAAAAAAAAAACCTTATATGGAACATAATAAAACCATATCCTGTTACTGCTGGCACATCTCAAATTCAAACTTCTAGTTCTAGCTCCACCAGTGGCTTTAGGTATAAAAGAACTAGGAGAGTCAAATAGTAAAGATGGAAAAAACATAAGTTAACACATAATGGACAAATGTACCTGCAAGAGAGACCGTACAGAGCTTGAATTAACCTGCCTTCTCTGCACAAGAGCATCCCGAGCCCTGATGGCTTGATCACGCAATTGATTGCTTTTATGAACCTTCCACTTAGCCAATGCCCGCATGTCTGAAATGGAAGGGTGATCAGGGCATTTTGCAATTTGGATCACCCAGTTCAACATTCTTGATAGTGATTCTCGTTTTCTCTTTCGACTAAACAATTTTTTACCAACGCTAGGATCCAAGATCACCACATCATCATCATTATTAGAATATTTTTCATTATAAGGCTTCACCCGGTGCACAATGTGCTCCTCAGCTAGTGTGGGTGTAGGGGGAGGATAGGCACCTATGTCCGCAGCCTTCCCCTTGCATTTGTCATTATAAACACAAAATTTTTCATCATCATCATCATTACGCTTATTTCCAACACCATTGTGTTCTCCATGCGCATTTTTAGTATCTGGAAGACCTATTTTACTCTTCACAACATCCATAATTACGTTTTTGCTCTTTTTCTTATGTTTTCCATCTTTCCCCTTCTTATATCCCTCCGACAACAACTTTGTAAACTCTGCCTCTAGTTCCGTCGATAAACAGCTAAAATTTCCACCATTTCGACACTGCCCGTTCCCCACTCTCCCATTACTGCTGTTTCCCCTCAACCATCTTTCCAACTCATACAAGTACTTGAAATAGATTAATTTAACTGAAGCTGAAGCGCCAACATCCAACCCTAGCTCTTTAACAACAAAGCTCCAGAAGCCATTTACCAAATCAAAACCGCCTCTCTTTCTCACCACACGGAAAAGTTTAAACAAATCCAATGGTTTTCCATCACCAAGCAACGCTGGAATAGGCCTAAAGCAGCCCCTACCAGCAGCATCATTGGCAAAAACTGAAAGAACCTGATCAAACAGGCACCTTAGTTTCACTTCGTGATCATCATCAGACTCATCCACAGCATCATGATCCTTCACAGCATGTTTCACATCAGGGCAGCAAGCACTACTCTTACTTCCATCAATGACATCAGCACAATCTAAAGAAGACCCATTTGTTAACATCGACCATCCTGCCATGAACCTCTACTATTTTTTTTTTCCTTCTCAGCTCAATGTCCTTGCAATCACACATCAAAATAAGAAAACAGAAACACAAAAAATAACAAAAAGAATACAAAGTTCTCATCTTTTAAGCTGTTTACACAAATTGGCATCAAAAAAATCAGAAGTACAATTAACTCATAGCTTAAAAAAATAAAAAAGTTGGCATGAATTCAAGTTAACATGGCAAACTATTATAAGGGCAACCAAAAGTTGGCAGCTTTAAACCCTATTCCATGTTAAAAGATTCTCACCTCATGTCTGAGTCTTGAATTGAATCTTCTCTTCTGGGTTATGTGCCTTTCTTTGAAAAGCCTCCAAATTTATGTAAACAAAGTTGAAGAGATAGTACAAAAGACAAACAATTCAAGATTAAGGATAAAGAGAATTTGGATTCTTTAAAAAAAAAATAGCAGCAGAATTTGTAAAAAAAAATTCTGAAGTGGGATCTAATTGAACAATACAAAAGAAAACAAAGGCAAAAGAGGGAATTTATGATTAGGGTCTCAATTTTTTTTATAATAATTAAAGATTATAGATGGTAATTAACACAGGAACAAATAATAAAAATCTCAACTTTACAAGAAAAACAAAAACAATTATATTAAAGAAAAGGTTTTTTTTTTTAATTTTCCTTTCCAAATTTTGTTTTAACCTGAATTTTGTAAAAGTTGGGTTTGGGATTAATTTGACAACAAAACACAGATTGACCATAAAAATTATAACAAATCAATGGAAATTTTCTTTTTAATTTGATGGAAAATCAATAGAAAGTTAAGAAATGGAAAATTTAATTAAAAAAAATGTAATGTATAAGGAAGTTTTTACCTTTTTCCTATTCTATATGAGCCTTTTTTAATTTTTGTTGCCAATGGATTATTATTATTTATTTTTACTATTGACAAAAAAAAAGGAATTATTTTGCTTTAATAGGAAATAAATATCTAAAATTAAATAAGAAATGTATAACTTCATGGCAATTCATTAAAAAAAAGTCAACACGATATAATTCTTCTTATCCTTTAATTTATTTCTGATTCATTTGCGGATAATTCTATGTTTTAAAACGTATAAATTGGGGCAAAATCTTAAAATTATTTAATAATTTTGATTAATGTCAGCCAATAAAAATTTAAATTTCATCTTTTCAAATTAATTGATTTTGAGGGTGGGTGGAAGGAGCCCATAACCACCAATTTATTGATATGAAATAAATTGTAAGAAATGCAAATAACATTTATTCATACAAGAAATTAGCTGATTTTTTTAGAAAAAAAAAAAAAGAGAAATTAGCTGATTTAAGTAAAAAAAAAAATTGTAATTTTATAATGTAAATTATAATTGCAAGATATAAAACAAAAAGTTAAGCCAATAAAAAGGGTTTGAGATAAGACATCAAATCCTAGTTGCTTTACCACATTGTTGTATTGTATTATCATATTATTGTGAATTAGGTGCAATGAGTCATGAAATTTTCATTTTTCTTCATTATTTATAACAAAATCAATCACTATTTTAATTTCAAACCATCTTACCATAGATGAAAATTTCAATTTTGTAGTGTAAAGACAAAGATAGACACCTAAAAATTTGTTAATAAATGTTACCCCATTGAGGATACAAAATTAAAGTTGCGATAGACACCTCTCGTCAAGAAAGATTCTTAACATAGGAGTAAGGGTGTAAACGAGCCTAACGAAGCCAAACTTTG
Source organism: Macaranga tanarius (assembly GCA_949673435.1). Taxonomy (NCBI): domain Eukaryota; kingdom Viridiplantae; phylum Streptophyta; class Magnoliopsida; order Malpighiales; family Euphorbiaceae; genus Macaranga; species Macaranga tanarius. Next base: position 5,761 of record CATIWO010733331.1, on the reverse strand, counting down.
ACAACTCGAGCTAAATTCACTATGCTACTTAATATTCGTGAGCTATTTACAAACTTAAACGAGTCTAAAAAATTTTAAAAAATTCAAACTATAAATTAAAATTATACATCAAAAAATTAAAAATAAATTATTTACTAAATAAATTATAATATATTTAATAAAAATTATGATTTTATTCTAATAATATATTTTTTAATTTTTTTTACAATAAAAATTTATATATTATATATAAAAAAAATTAAATGATGAATATATTAAAATTATGAGCGGCTCTCAAACTTTTATTCGAGCTTATACACAAATTTTTATGAGCCGAGCTTTGAATTGTTTGAGTTTGGATCGTTTATTAAACAAATTTCAATATATGAGCTCAAACGAGTTTTTATCGACTCAAACTCCGAACTACTCACGAGCAACTCAACTCGTTTACAGCCCTACACAGATGTATCACTACTAACTATTAACATCAATGAATAATGCTAATTGAATTCAACTTTGCAAAATGCGTTATATGAACAATAACTTCTACAATGAAGAAGATTTAGGATCCAAGGGAGCAAAAAAAAAAAAAAAAAAAAGTTCATGCATTTAAATAGATGTAAATGCTCAAAACCTGGATGCCAATACACCAACTTGCATTTTGCAAATTCCTAAGTCAATTAACTGTAGCACAGGTCCAGTTGCTACTTTCTATCAAGCAAATCAAAGGAGGCAAATCATGTTTTTGCATATACCCTTTTGATGACTACCAGAAACAACAATCGCCAAAAAACTTAAAGGCTTTAAAATGATATGCAAATCATTATTGGCGAATCAACAAAAACAATCCTTAACGTAAAAATTGGATGAGTATTATATACATAAATCATCCAAACAAAAACCAATGATCCTTCTTTTCATCCTTTCTTACACTGACTATGTAAACCCACAAGCAGATAAATGATGATAACAATAACAAGCCATACATCATTTACATAACCAAAACCAAATTTAAAAGTAAAAAGAAAAGAAGCAACTGTAATCGGTATTCAATTTGCAAATTGTAGAAAACCTATAGTAAGTGAGAGAGAGAGAGAGGGGAATGGAGAAGAGAGCCCAACTATCGACTTCTTTTTGTGAGCAATAATGAAATCTTTGGGCAAGCTATATGATTAGAATGTGTATTTAGAAATTATCACTTCCACTATTTTGAAACATGTATGGAAGGAACAGACAAAAGGAATGGTGTACGACCAGCAGCTCCCTACCATCTTTTCTCTTTCTTGCGTCCAATCTCCCTCCCCACTTTTTTTTTTTTTTTCATTTGTTGTTCTTTTTCTTTGTTGCGTTTGCAGAACTAAAGGCACAAAAACATTATGCATTGACATGGCAATGACTCAAAAGTAAAAGCAACAGCTGCAGCCAAATCTATGGCAACCACTGAAGAGTGGGTGCAAAAGAGCTAAAAAAACTTTTGTGCATTTCTAAATTTTGCTTCTCATACTTAAATTCAAACACTTGACCAAGGTCGAAGTTTCTGCTTAACCGCTAATCAATAGGAAGATCAATTATCATTTCCTGCAATACCAGAAGCAGACTGTACTGTTATCATCAATGCTAATGGAAGATTTTATCAGATAAAAATGATCAATGGATAAACTTTTTTAGGCAAACCTTATCGCAAACGGGGCAGGTGTCACTTCTTTCCATCCATTCAAGAATGCACGCAAGGTGAAAATGGTGCTCACATTTGGTGGTAATTTTTGGATTCTCTGCATCATATTCTGCAGAGACATGAAGAAAATTCAAATGTTGCAACATTACCAACATTACCAGCATAACAGATAACAAAATACAGCTACAATAACTAAATTTAAGTAATTTCATTACAATAAAAAACATACAACTTGCAAGGGAAAGAATATGGCAACATTACCTTCCAGACACGTGGGACAAATGTCCTCCTCCTCTGTTGCAGAAACAAGAGGTTCCACTGACTTTGAGAGCTCAATTTCTAGCTCCTTTCCTGAATTGAGCTCTAAATCTGTTTGCGCCTTACAGTCTGACTCCTTCATATCCTCACCCTTAACTGAAGCTTCTTGATTATTGACATCAGTCGTTTCTTGAACAGACCCAGAATTTGCTGTTTGCACTGTTCCATCATTTTTATCATTGAAAGTTTCCCGAGTCCTTTGTGGAGTTTGAGGATGTCCTAGAGCCACATCAAATGGGATAGGAGGAGGAGGTGGCCTATAAGCATCAGGGACTGATGTGTCGAGGTTTGTATCAACCAGGAGTCCTGTTGAGAGGGCTGCCACACCGCCATGGCGAGATGATAGAGGGACTTGCTCTTCTGATGCTCTGGGGTACTGCAGAAAGTGGGAATTTTATACATGATTAATATAACAAATAACAAGTCCGATTTCTTTATCCTCCAACGGCAATAACCATGCAACTGAAAATATCATATACGGTTATATCTAATAAGATTTAGCACAACCCTATATGCTCATCCTGCCAAAATAATAATCATAGAGCGAGCAGTATCTCAACTGATTCAAAATAGCTCCTAAGCAGCACCTACTAACTGATCACATTAACACTGAACTAATCAGAGAAAATCCAAAAAACCAAATTTGTTAAAAAAAATAAATAAATAAATTTGCGGTAACATTCACAACAAAACACATGCATCAAAAGCATTTAAACAGCAATTACAAAAGATGTTTAACAAAATTATTTTAAACAAAAAAAAAAAGCACCTAAATAAGAGGGTGCAAAGATTGAAATACTGACATAATAATAAGCAGGTGCACTATTTATTTCAGCTCCCTTTGAGGAACAGCAACAGCAACCTCCCATTATCCTTCTACTTTATCTCCAAAATCCCATCTAAACATATACTCATTTTTGCTGCATCACAAACTGCTACCTGAAACCCACCATTAGAAAACAATAATAATAACAGTAAAGAAACAAACTTTATCAACTCTACTGATACAATCGAATAAAAAGCTCAATACCCATTAAAGAACACACCACAACATACCAAAAACCATAAATTAAATCCCCAAAAGAACCTAAAGTGAAAATTTCTCATAAAACAGTAGAAATCAATCAAAATTAAAGACCAACCAAAACCCAAGACGTAAAATTCAAATAGCATCAAATCTACTTGATGAATAATCAATCAAACAAAAGCAAAATCATCATCAAAGTACCTGGTTTGATTGAAATTTTTGAGAGGAATTTGAAGTGGAATTGGGGATTAAAACGGAAAGTAGAGAGGAGAATCTAAATGGGTACTGTTTAATGAACGGTTTTGAAGCTAAAAGAGGTCCCTCTTTGAGAAGAGAGAGAGAAAGGGAGGAGTCGTGTTGTGTGCAAGAGAATGACTTTCACTGAAAAAGGAGAACTCTTTTTTTTTTTGGGTTGTGCTGTACTTAAGTACTATTATTTTATTTTAATTAGATAATAGTAAATTTTTTTTCGTCAATTGTATAAGAGTAATTTAATTAGAATAATCTTCTTCTTAATTAACAATTATAATATTACTGTTAAATATTATTTAAGAGGTGATTTGTAAACGATTATGTCCCTTCTCTATATCTATATCTATTGTTTCCTATTCTCATTCTAACTTGAAATCAACACATAATTAATCATCTATCTGTGCCTTGCACGGACTATAAATAATAAATAGTTTAAAATAATTAATTAAATAATTTTAATAAATTAAAATTATAATATATATGCTATTGAAATGCAAAGGTAGTAAATGAAAATATTTTGAAATCTAAATATGCCAAGAGATTTGTAACATGTCAAATGATATAATATAATGATGAAAAATGTTAGTGTCCCAACAACATCAAATAACATGATTGTGATAAAAGTTTTGAAAAAACTGCTTTTTTTTCACCTGAAAATTATTAATTCAAATATAAAACCATATAGAGGGATGAAGATACTTAAAAATGTAATAATATTAATATTTATGAGTCACTTACAAGCGCAAGTGTATTTTTCATTAAACATGAATATGTGTGAGCTTTTTCTTTTAGTAGCTAACAAAACATTAAGATGATATAATGATCATCTAATGTCTGGAACTAATAACAACTTACAATTAGAATGGCTACTGCTGTAAAAATTGTAGTTCAAAATTTGTAATTTGGTACTAAAAATAATAAATAATATAATAAATTGACATAATCAATCAAAATGTAAAAAATAAACATATACTTATGAGAAAAAAATTCAATGCAGTTAAAGTCCAATAAATAATATATTAATAAATAAAAAATAAATACTATATTAAACAATAATTATAACCAGTTTTTGTTTTGTGAATAAACAAAACTCAGTTATAAAAAACGTTAGTATTAATCAATAGTTTAATGAGTTTCTATGCTCAGAAAAAAAAAAAAAAAAAAAAGAATAAAAAGTTCATTTACAACAAGGCACCTATTTTTTTATGGGTGCAATCCTCAGTTGTTAATGGTGTTATAAGATATCTTTTGGTTCACTGAACGGCCATGGCTTTTAATATTGTATTTAGAAAAATATGATAAATTATATATATATATGATAATAATTTTTTATTATTTTTTCATATAGTGTCTTTAAAAAAATTTTAAGAACGTTTAAGATCAATTGGTAAAAATTGTTCTCGTTTAATAAGATTTTGAATTTAAATTGTGTATATAATCGTGCTAAATTAATTATTAAAAGATTTTTATCATTGTTATAATTCTATCGGGATCAAACCAAATTAGTTAAGTTTTATTTAAAATTATTCTTATTTATTTTATTTTTTTTTGAAAATAATATATTTAGACATTTTTGGTTCCAAACCTTGCAAAGCAACACTTTATTAACAAAATAGAAACTGAAAACACACAAGCAGGTTCAATATTAATTATAATATTAAGCCTACAAGTTCCTTACAAATTATAAATACTGTAAAAATATTTCATACTATAATATCTCTAATATTTGTTTTTCTTAAAACCCTTAACCATAAAAAGCATTTTCTCTCAATAAATTTATCCTCACATAGCCCAAGTTTGCCATAAGTTTGAGGTGAGTTTCCAAGCCATACTTGAGAGAAAGTTAATAGAGTACAAATGTTAAATGATATAAATTATGTCAAGAAAAATTTAAGAACAAGATAAAATTGATTAGGTGCATAAGGATTTAGAATAATCATTGGCTAGAACAAAATATTTCTGGAAAACAATTCACTTAATTTAAATAAAAACAAAAAATATATATTTTTAGACCAAATCGTGCTGAAGCATTCACGAGGCAAAAATTGGACTGGATTGCTCTGCAGAAAAGGCTTTAGCAAGGCTAGATCTGGTCGTGGAACTGGTCAGTCTCAGAGGTGTAGGCCAAAATTGGGCTGCCCTGTTTGGTCATATATAGAAGCTCACTTGGCACTTGGCTATGAGTTATGAAAATAGAAAATGGGCTGTTATGGTTCCCAACAATTTTTTTTCTTTAACAGGGCTCAGTACCATTTGGAATGGAGAGCAAAGAGGGAGACTCAAACGGATTGTTATATCATGGACCCCTGTCCATATTGCAATATGGACCGGAGATTCATAACACGTGCGAAACCTGACCTTTCTTTTTTTTTGTTATTCAGCGGGTCCTCCAATCCTTACCAAGTTAATATCAGCTTTGTAGCAGTAGCACCGTTGATAAATCCTATGTATTCAAGTCTAAATCATAATCTAAAATTTCTTATATATTGTAAATATACAATTAATAAAAA
>CATIWO010733092.1:0-16254 GCA_949673435.1 Macaranga tanarius | reverse complement strand
GACTTAATTGAGATTGGTTAAACTGAATTCCTAACTTTGATAATTGTTGTTTGAAAATTTTGATGGAGGGATGACCAAGACGACTATGCCATAAAGAGAGCAAACTAGAGGATGATTTGGATGTGGTGAAAGCTGAACATTAATGTGAGTCAAAGATTAGTGATGGTTGCTTTGGCCAGAGGTACACTCCATCCTTACGCTGACCCGTGACCATAGTTTTCCCTGTGTGACGGTCCTGCACCTGAAAATTTTTATCTGAAAAAAGAACATTTACTGCATTAGGGTCATATAATGCTCCAATAGAGAGTAAGTTTAATGACATTGAAGGAACATGAAGAACATTGTTGAGTAAAAGAGAATGAGTTAGTGTAGGGAGATGCATAGAACCCGTATTTATAATGGGGAGACCGGTACCATCGCCAATGACTATTTGGTCTGAATCGTTATAAGGTTGATGGAGTGAGAGGTTTGTTAAATCAGTGGTGATATGATGAGATGCGCCCGAATCCATTACCCAATTAGATTTGGGATGAGATGTTGAATAATGAGTAGTTGTGTTGACTCTTGGTGGTGGTCGAGGACCACGTGGTGGTGCAGGAATTGAGTCCCAAGTTTGGGGTGGAACCAGTCGACATTGGCGAGCAGAGTGACCGGTGATACCACAAATTTGACATTTGCCTTAATAACCACGACCACCAGATGGTGAAGGAGAGGAGGGTCGATAACTCCATGGTTGCGGAGAACGGTATAAGTAGAGACCTGGTTAAGAGGGAAATGTAGAATTTGGTAGTTGCCAGGCTTGCTGTGGTGGTCGATGTGACTGGTACTGTCGATGTCCGGGATGAGGATGTTTGTTGGAGTTTGAAGGAACGGATGCAACGAAGGCAGAGGAAGGTTGAGGGGAAGTATGTTTAATAGGTGTTTTGAGTTGTGCTTCAACATGAAGTAATTTTTCAAGTAGTTCGTCAAATTCAATGGGATTTTCTCTTGCTTGTATAGCACTTAATAGATTAGTATAAGAGTCATCAAGTCCATTCAGAATTCGAAAGGATAATTCATCAAAATCAACAGGTTTATTCATGAGAGCTAGAGAATCCATGCAAGATTGAATTTCTTGCATGTATTCAGTTATGGTTCGTGACCCTTTAATGGGATTAGCTAGTTTGTTACGGAGTTCCATGATTCTTCCTCTAGAGGGTGATGCATAGGTTTTCTCAAGAGTGTTCCATGCTTCTAGTGAGGTTTTTTTGGCAGCAATGAATGGAACAAGATTAGCAGTGAGTGAACCAATTATAGCATTAAGAAGTAGTTTGTCTTGTCTAATCCATAGCATGTAATCGGGATTAGGAGATTCAATTGTTGAGTTTGGAGCAAGAGTGGTAGCGGGTGGACAAGGATAGGATCCATCCACAAATCTGTAAAGATTATAACCGATTAGAAGAGAATCAAATTGTGCTTTCCAAGCATAATAATTTGTGGAGTTGAGTTTGAGAGGTACTTGAGCTGTTACATTAATGGCTATGAGAGATTTCTGGTTATGGTTATCAACTGCTGTTGATAACATAGGTCTGATTTCAGTAGCAGTGGGAGCTGCAATGGCCGATGAAGTTTCTGTATTTTCTGAGCTCATGTTGCCGGCTTGCAGCAAATTTTAGAGCAGGAATTATTTTGTGTAGTTAAACAGGAAGCTCTGATACCATGATAGAATGATTGCTTAATATTGTTGATAAAACATAAGGTATTTATAATACCATTACAAGAAGACTTTAGTAAATACTGAAGATTACATAATAGGAAGAATAATAAAAAAGAAAATATTAGGAAGAATGACAGATAACATAATAGGAAAAAATATACTCTAACAGAAACAAGAATAGGTGATGGTTATCTCTCTTCGCGAATTTCCCTATTTTCACCCCACATGTGTACTGCGTTATGCATTATGGTTCGGTGGTTTTTGGACATGCTTTTTAGTCAACAGACGAAGCTCGTATTGGTTTCCTCTGTTCTTAATATTGCAAATTCGCCAATGGGCACAAATAAAAATTGTTATTTTGTCACCGTAGTAGCGTGAAATAGAGCATTTCTATTTTCATGTTAATTAGTGTTTTTATTCTATATTATGTGGAAAAGGTAATACATAGTCAATAAAGTAGCCATAAATTAAAAAGGCCCCTAGTGCAACCAAATGAAGTTGCGAAATGCTCACGAAACATGTCCTTGTAATTATATATTCTATGGCTGGATAAGATTGAAACAAAAAAAAAAAATCTAATCTTAATCTTGATTACTCAATATATATATATATAACAAAAGGAGAGAACAAAAAAAAAAAAACCTCTCTATTCTTAACACTATCATTACATATATTTAATTAATGACCATCAAAATTTGTTGTTTGGGGAGTGGTTTATATGTGAAGATGATATGAAATAGCCAAAAATGTAAATAATAAAAGAATGTGGTGTTGTATGACTTTGAATCTTGATGGTGAGGTCTGGTAGGGTGTAGGATAATTAAGAAAGGCCTGAAGTGGGACAATAAAAGTCTAGTCAGAGTAACATAATCATCTTTGATTTCTATGGGGTGCAAGCATCAGCATTGCACCGACTTTTTCACAAAAAGCAGGAATTTAAAAAACACCTCAGCTTAGCCCTAGAACTTGCCCCACCCGACTTTGTCTTCAATTCTCAACATAGCTTTCTAATGGAAGCATCATTTCATCCCTTCCCTACATATCATATACAAAGACATCACCCATCTCAATTCCCACCTCACCCTCCAAACTTATCATATTGGTTACTTAGACTTTACATACATACATATATATTCCATTATTTCACAAAACACGTGCTATATAAAAAATAATAATAAATCAGTAAATTATGAGTGACTTGATTGATATTTACACTTATAATAAGAATGATAAAGATCTTAAATTTGATTTTTTATAGCTGCGGTCACTATTTCTATACAGCCGACGACCCATTAAATTTTCATTATGAAAAATACTATAATGCCATGATTTCTAACTCAGTGGGAAAAGAATTATTTCGAGAAGTTGGAACTCGTTAAGAATTATAATTAATTGAAAAATGTAACCTTAAATATGTAAGATTTAATGTCAAATTTGATACTGGTTTGTTGGTATCACTTGATGTGCATTGAAAGTAAGGGCAACGCCGGGTGTATGGCGCGGGTTGTGTATAGAGTAAGGGGGCCCAAATTCATTGAGTGTAGGGTTGAAGAATACACAGATTAATTAGCATATTAGTTAGTTGGATTTTTATTTTTATTTTTATTTTATTTTTTTTTAGAAAAGCACATGAGTTGTTGTTTTGATGCAAAAGATATGTATACAGTATTTGGAAGATGATTGATGCAGTGGATCATAATAATTTTTTTAAAAAATTAGATATTGCGACCACTATCTTCAGCAACCATACTTATATTTAATGATTTGTATCTTTTAAAAATATATGAATAGTATATATTTTACATTTAAAAACCTCAAATTGTTTCTCACTAATCTTAAATGTCTATGCTAATGAAATAAATAAATAATTCTTTAAAAGTAAAATTTTATATTTATTCGATGAGAAACAATACTATTCATGTATCAGTAAATGAGATATATCATTACGCTAGTATTTATATGTGCATCAACTTTGAATGGACACATGCATGTGGCTCTTCGGCACAAGCAAGGGACCAAATTGAGTTCCTAATTAAATTTAAATTAATGTTCAGTGCATGAGATTTTTGGGTTTAGGGGGCCCTTTTATTCGGTCGCACAGAGTGTAGCCAGGAGCCCAGGACATAGGTTTGGCTCGTTAGTTTTTAGAGATCTAAAGTCTAAAGCTATATTAGCTGGGTTACCAATTACATGGGCCTAGCCCAAAAAAATGGATAAAGAATTCTTGTTTGTAATTGTTTCGCCAGCAGCTGTCTGTACAGTGGAGCTAGTTGAAATCGTCGGCTTCTATGTCTATAAATAAACAGTAGTGAAGTGATGAAGACATTAAAAAGAAATTGTTGTCAGCTAAGATAAGACAGAAGTCATGTGCTACGAGGTGAAATGCTCGAGCTGCGGGAAAAGTAGCTGGGGAGGTTGCGGAAGGCATGTTCCTTCTGTTTACAAGAAAATCCCACAAGGTCAACACTGTCTTTGCCGTGATTGGCCTGGTGTTGACCCTAATAATCCCAACTCTGAATCTCCCCCTTCGTCTTCTTGTACTATTCTTTGATTTCTCTCTTAGTATTGGGTGTTGTTTGCAGTCATCGTTGAAGATAGTTTTGCTGTTGTAATCGTTGTCTTGTTGATGATGAAAATGTTCTTAAAACTCACTTCTCATATGATTTTGTTGAATTTAAACGTGGGCATACTATTTGTAAAAATCTAAAGCTCATGTCTTACGAATTATGTATTTTCTTTTCAATTGCAAATCTTTATTTGGCCAGTGGTAGCTATTCTCTTCACGTGTAATCATATGAGCCTCTCTTTCGCCTCTTCCATATCCAAATCTGTTGCTAATCAGATTAAAATGTGATACACGGCAGAAAGCTCAACTAAAATGTGAATTAATGCAAATATTCAATGGTAATAATATAAGAAATTTCAATTCAATTTGAATAACAACACCACCGCACACATAAAACGACGAGGTGGTACATGAAATGACCAAAGTACAGTAATCAACCAGAATAGATTCGTATCACCGTCTCAAAAGCATCAGAGCCGGCAAGCTTCTTCTTCTTCTTGTTGTTGAGTTAGCAAGCTTAACAAAGGTGAAGAAACAGACAAAACAGAGATGGCGATCGCTCAACTCTTACCTACCACTTATCCAAATCATCTTCACTTCTCTTCTTCTCTCAAGGCAATTCTTCTTCTTCTACATCTTTTAGATAACTACTTTGCTCAAAATTTTCTTCCTGTTTGACTAAGTTACAGCATTAAATTAATGGGCATGTATGTGTGTGTGTGCAGGTACGTTATCGGCACCATATAACTAGGAGGATCAAAGCCACTCCATCAGTCACTCGAGGGTAAAGTAATATCATTTTCTTTTAATAAACATACTTCCTTTTTTTTCGATTGGAGGAAACCCATGTAATCAATACTATTATAACTCATTTCTTGCATCAGATTTCCGGTTGTTTTCATAAAGATTGAATTTTTTTTTGTTCTTACAAAAGACTTGTGATAAACTGTTTTCTTGAAATTAGCAGCAATGCATCTGAATTGGCTCATGATATTAATAGCTGGAACAACCTTGGATTTGATCCTATTCCCACCGACTTCATGTATGTAATGAAATGTTGTGGAGGTGGTGACAAGTTTTCAGATGGTGAATTATTGCCTTACGGAAAGATTGAATTGAATCCATTCTCCTCTGTCTTGAACTATGGCCAGGTCAGAATTATGTTCGCTTTAGTCAGCTTGCAACATTTTGTTACAGTTTTACTTACACGGCTGTTTCTAGTACTGTGCCACATTGTGTGCTTTTGTTATAGGGAATCATTGAAGATTTAAGAGCATTCAAGAAAGAAGATAACACCACAATTTTCTTATTTCGTCCTGAGGCAAATGCTTTGCGAATGAGAGTAGGAGCAGACAGAATATGCATGCCCGCACCAACTATTGATCAGTTTGTGGAAGCTGTAAAACTTACCGTCTTGGCTAATAGACGATGGGTAATGTCACATTGTATTGGTTCTTAAGGAAAATAAAATATTTGTTCACTTCATTCATTGTATTGTTAATCAATTGGGAATAAAGCACTATGCCGTGATGCAGGTTCCCCCTCAAAATAAAGGCTTCTTACACATCCGTCCTTTACTTATAGGCAGTGGAGCTGTTCTTAGTCTTGTACCCTCTCCCGAATTCATCTTTTTGATTTATGTTACTCCAGTAGAGAGTAACTTTGAGGTATCTTATGTTGTTTAACTTCACTGATTTGTCTATTTGCCATTGAGCTTGTGGTTTTAAAGTTTAAATCTTGCACGCAGAAGGGTGCAATGAACCTATCTGGGAATTGCTATTCAATTTGATATGATTTGCAATTTGTTAGAATTAAATGTACTTATATAATTTCTTTGGATAATGACAGAGTGGTGCAGAACCGATTAATCTGGTAGTTGAGAGTGAAATTCATCGTGCAGTTCCTGGTGGAGTTGGAAGCATAAAAGCTATAGGAAACTATACTATGGTAAGTTAGCTATGAACATGGCACTCAGTGCAGGTTACTTTTTGATGCTTATTTGGACCTTGTCCCCCTTCCTTTTTCAAGAGGACGAAGTGAAGTTTCATTTTACGAGAATTGTACTGAAAAGCTATAGAGGTATTTGTTTATGTACAGATAAATATCCTGTGTGGGCAAGCCTGTTGATCAAGACTTCCACTCTTTATAACTTGAGTGTAAGAATATTTAAGTGTAGTCTCAATTGTTTGAAGATATAAAATCTTTGTTTTCAGGTCACAAAGGCAAAAGCTACAGCTAAAGCGAATGGCTATCACGATGTTCTATACCTTGATGCAGTTCACAACAAATATCTGGAAGAAATTTCTACTGCTAATATTTTTCTTGTGAAGGTATATTAAGGTTCTGTTTATTTGGGTTTATGATGAAATAACTGAAGTACAGAACAATGAGATGGTCACTTATTTCAGTTTCTTTATAATGGTTTATAATCAAGTACTTTCTAATTAAGTCTAATTCTTTTTTTGGTATGAGATGCTTAATTTGGCATGGGTAAGGAAATGATACAGTTATATGACCACAAAGACTCTGGCTCTCTAATTGGAAATGAACACAAGGCAACTAGTGCAGTTTTAACATTTTGCTGAAATTTGGTCACTATCATTTTTCATTGATTTTGAATTCCTAGGATAAAACACTATGCACTCCGGCATTGCGAGGAACAATTTCACCAGGCATAACGCGGGAAAGTGTTATTGATATTGCTCGCAGCCAAGGGTTTCAGGTATGTCTTTTGAGCCTACAATCTGTGATGAATAGGTGATTAGTACTTTTAAGTTTTTGGATTGGCATTCCATTGTGAAGTTTTTTAACATTCCTATATGCTTTCTTTCTTGTTTCTATTCAAAATCATCAATCTAGGACACAAACACTGATTACCATAATCAGTGGGACTATGACTCCTAGTTGAATGCTGATTACTCTGCAATGCTTTGTTCTTAATTGCAGCTTGAGAGATTGCGGATTGTGTACTTCTTCATTTGTCTTATATGCTAAATGGTGGCTTTCCCTGAGAGTTGTTCACTTTTTCTGGCTCATGCATAGGATATTTTTTTTGCTTGATCTCTCATATTATTAAAAAGGCAGGATCTTTTTCTTAGTTCTACAGTCTGAGGACTTGCTCCACTCTGTTAAGCCAGGTTACACATATGTCTTAGTTCTACAGAGAAACCTATCTACTTTGAGAAAAACTTAAATGTCTGGCTTCCATGAAGGCAAAAGATTAGGAGATCTGGTTATAACTTTAATAGTGTTGTCCTTTCATGTGGGTTTACTGTCTTAATGTTGATTCCATTCTTTTAATGGGCCTCTTTCCTTTCTCCTCTTTTTACAAGGAAATATATGTTAAATTGTGTTTTTTGTGATACTTGAAGCAATTGTCTGGTCTTTAGCATTCAGAATTACAGACTCACTTTATACTTATGAGCAGGTTGAGGAGAGACTTATTTCTGTGGAGGAATTGTTTAAGGCTGATGAAGTTTTTTGTACGGGAAATGCTGTTGGTTTATTACCTGTTGGTAGCATAACATATCTCGACAAACGGTAATTTTTTTTTTTTTTTTTTTTTTAATTCTTGTGCTAGAACCCTGTCCAGGATTTCTCAAGAAATGGTTTCAGGATTGAAGTCTATCAAAGTGTTTAAAATACCTAGGAAATGTGCCTATAAATTTGAAAGAGTTTAAGACAGCTTGAAAATTGTTTGCATGAGAAAAGTTGTAAAATTTTGATTGCTAATTCATGGCTCTGAATGCAGGCTGTCCTACAAGGGAGGTGGACCTGGTACCGTGTCGTTGCAGCTCTCCTCTGCACTTAGTAATATACAGAAGGGACTTTCAGAAGATAAAATGGGTTGGACTGTTGTCCTGAATTAGGAACATAAATGACCAGAATAAAATGTAACTTCTCTGCTAATGCTAATATTTGGTGGGCTAATAAGTGTCAGCTCGTGTTGATTTAATAGATATTACCTGCTGCTGTCACACTTTTGTCTAGACTTGGGAAAGGGTTATAGGTGTAACCTCTAAGGCAACAAAATGGAAAAATAATCAAAGTTTGGCCTAAAAAAGTAAAAATGATAAGGAAACAAAAATTGGAGAAGCACAATGCTTGCTTATTCTAAACGGCTGTTTTAGCTTCAAAAAATGAGTACAGATTGGGGATTGGGTCCATTATTAATGCCCTGAAAATGAGTGGCCTGTGACTCAACTTCCCAATTCTTGGGATGACAAAGACCTTACATTATATTGATTGAGAAACATCAGTTAATGATGTCTAATCCGAGATTTATCTTGTCCTAAAACTGATAAAATTAGATTCCTAGCAAGTGGAACTCTTATGAATCTGAGATGGACTATTTGTTGGGTGGCCAGCCGCTGGATTTTTTAACTCCCAAGTGAACAGCAGGCTCACAATTTGAAAGATGATAAGGAAATGAAATTTGCTATCATTGAAAAGGAGAGTTTTGCTTTCAATTTCGCAGTGAAATTCACGTAATACTTTTGTCATTCAACCCATTTGATCATAGACTATCCATCTTTAGTTTTTATATTCATTTTTCTTAGAATCAAAATAATTAAAAAAAATTAAATATTTTACTATTGTTATTCAATTTTTTTTAAAAATTTTATAACAAAAAACTTTCATTAAAATTCTGGCTCCATTTGAAGAAAAAAAATATTTATAAAAAAAACAATATCAAAAGTTAAGTTTCTAAATTACATTTTTTTTAGTAAAAAAGATGCATTTTTGTTCAATGAAAATCAAAAATATATTTTAATTAACATATAATATAAATAAAATATAATCAAGAAATTTCAAAATAAACTCTCATTTAAACTGTAAAATTGTTCATCTCTATTTTTCAATCACCTTGATAGAGTTATTTTGATTTGCAACTCGGCAATCTAACAACAATTTTTATGTTTCACTTCATGGTCTTAATTAGTCATAAATCGACTCTATAGTCTTTAATTGAATATGACCGTAGAAATATTGACAAAACTTTTACAAAGGAGAGAACTACAAATTTCACAAAGGATAACTACCAAAATCCCACAAAAGAATTAAGACTTAACAAAGAAAAATTCAAAAATCCAAAAAAAAAAAAATAAATTAGAGATATGTATTTATTGGAAGCGAAGAAAAAATAAATAAAAATAAAAAAATAATGAATAACCACATTAATTTAAAAGATGATCGACGATGACAAAAAAAAAAAAAAAATTTGATGAAACATTTAGAAAGTAAAAAGAATCAAACACTTTGAGAGAAGAGAAAAGAGATCACCAGAGTTTTCATTTGCAGAGTGTGATTTCTGAATTACATATTAAAATATAAAACAGACCCTTAATTATTACATTCTTAGTCTAATTTTTCCTTAAAAAAGATCATATAAAAATCCAATTACCCTAGAAAATGACATGTATCTTATCTTATTCGGGTCCTCCATCACCCTAAATTATTGGCTTTAGTCTAACATTCAATTTATCAATTCCTTTTTGATCAACCAATCCGAATACTTTTGATCAAAAAAAAACAATCCGAATACTCTCCACTCACTACCACACCAAACTACATACATTAGAATATACAATCGTAATTTCCACGGACCATTTCTTTTTGATATGGATTGTGAAAATATTCAATACCTAATAACCATCCCAATTACAAATAAAATATTTACTATAACCAATCCTATAAATAAGTCATGTCATTCGCCACATTATCTTCTTGCTCACAGATTTCACGTGTTGTGTTCCGCTACATGTTTCCTAATAATACACCTAATTAATAAATTATAATATATATTATTTTAAAAAAATTAAACTCACAACTTTTATTATTTTTATTTTGACTTGAGTAAAACAAAAAAAATTTTCTTTAGTTTTATGTATCAACCCTATTTGGATTTATACTAAGGGTGTGTTTGGTTTAATTCCACCAAAAAATTCATTTTATTTCCAAATGAAATTCATTTCCAAATAAATTTTTTATTAATAAAGTGTGTTTGGTTCAAATGAATAGTTTATGATTTTATTATATTGTATTTGGTGTAAATCTATAATTTAAGTTAATTTTTAATTTTGGTCAAAAATACCCTTTTTAAATAAATTGTATTTTTTTAACTTTTTTTTTTGTTTCATATTACATAACTACAAATATAATTATTTAAAATTTAAATTGATAATTTAATTTCTTTTTAAATATTACACAGCTTTTTTTTTTTTTTTCCTGGATATAGCTTGGCAAAATGAGCTTCAACATCTGTACTTGGCCTTATATGGCCTTGGCTTGGGGCAGAAAATATTAGAGCAGGAGGAGTTGAGCTTTGCTCCATCGTAGCCTAAGGGAAGGTTTAGAATAGTCTGGGAGAGCACAAGACGTAAATACGGCACTAGAAAATAGAATTAAATAGAAGAAAGTATAAGATGAGTTTCATCACTCATTTCATCCTGCTATGATTGATATTACTAATAAGTAATAAATTAATAGTCGTGATTATATAAAAATTATTAATAAGCAACGCTGCTAAAAAAACTATTTGATTAAACTGTTGTAATTTTTAAAAGTATTAATTATTTTTCAACCCTATGTTAGTCAAGTCTTAATTAAATACACAACTTATGTCTTCAGTTTTAACCTTACATAAATGATGAGAAAAATGAATAAAAAATAAGAAAAAAAAATAATGAGATGAGAAAAATGAGACAAATTAAGTATTTTTATTTTGGTAAAAAAAAAAGGAGAACATAAAATATATATATATAAAAAAAAAGAGATAAGAAAAAAATAAGAAGAAAAAAAAAACAACGAGAAGAGAAAAATTAGAAGAAAATAAAAATAAAAAAGAAAAATAAAAAAGAGAAAAAATAAAAAATAAAAAATAAAAATATTAGTTAGTTAAATAATATTTAAAATAAAAATATTAGTTAGTTAAATAATATTTTTAGTTAAAAAAAATAATGTAGTAAAAAAAAGAATATGGAGAATGACAAATATAGAATTTGAAAATAAAAATAATAAGTAAGGGTATTTTTGACTTTATAAAAGTATAGTTTCAAAATTGTGGAATTCATTTGGAAATCCTCATAATTTTTTAAGGATTTGAATTAGTAATATCCAATTGCATAAAATTAAAATATTGGAATTGGAAATGAATTATATCAAATATTGATTTGAACCAAACACATAAATTTAGATTTACAACTGAATTCCACAAAATTTTGTGGAATTCTTTTGAACCAAACACACCCTAAGGGGTGTTTGGATTAGCTATTGGAGGGAAACTGATAACTATTCAGTTTTCAACGACTAAAAATTAGTGTTTGGTTAATTTTTTTAGGACTTGTTTGCCCAAACTGTTGCTGATAGCTGATAATTGTTACTGATGGCTGATAGCTACCAGCTAATAGTTATCAGCTATCAGCTATCAGTTATCAGTAACAGTTTAGCTAAATATGCCTTAAGTGATTGCCACTTAAATAATAAAAAATAATAAATATTTAAGTGGTGATTTTTTTTCTAATATGTATATATTATGAACTTCATGAGTTATGGTAATATACGAAAAAGTTTAAAATTATTTTGAACTACCAACTCATAATATGTAGTTGAAATGTTAAACTAATAATATTAAGACGATTGAAAAATAAAAATAAATAATAAAAAAATTGATTATAAAAGATTTCTTAAAATAGAGTAGGAGGATTCACTCATATTCTATTAAATCTATTTTAAGTGTGCTGTGAGAAAATAGTTAAATGGTAACTTTTTTTTAAAAATAATTAAGGCATTTAGAGGTATAAAGTTAAAACTATACCACTATGCAATTCATTTCCACAATATATGTCGTAACTCCTCTTTAACTTTAAGGACACAGAGTTTAAATCATACTATCATGCAGTGTATCTTTCCGATATATATTTTATTTTTATTCGTTAAGTGTCTCTAACAATCAAATATAGTAAATTTTTATTTTTTTTTTCATTTTAGTTAAACATTTAATTGTAATCAGTTTGGCTAACATCACTGTAAAAATTCTCGTAATACACTCGTAAAAATCCAGAAAAATACTTAAAAAGAACACCACAATTTACAACTCCAGCAGAGTAGGACTATTAAGATAAGCTGATGACAGACAACCCATTTCCATGAGGTGGAATTATGACCTAAAAAGGATGGTTTGGGATGTGTATTGCCATCTCTCTCCTATTCATTGCAAAATTATTTTTTTTAAAAAAAAATTCTTTCGTAAACAAAACAATCCATTATAAGTAGACATGCATGCTTCCGTATTCAATTGGTCTTTCTCTCTTACGAAACCGGTCATGTTCTTCCCAATTGTACCCATCAATTTCTCTGAATTTTGATATATATAAACATACTCTGTTTCTTGCATTGAAATTATTGAGGACAATGATTCAAAGAAGTGCAGGATTACGTAGTCTGGTGCAACCTTTTCGAGTTTCTTCTTTTCAATCAAAGGTTAGTAGTAGTCTTTGACTGCCTAACATCATCTTTCAACTTTTCTTCATCCATGAAAATGATACTTCTTTATCTTAATCTTAATGTGTTTTTGTCCTGCACAACCATTAAAAAAAAAAAAACCATTATTCAGATATGGGAATTTGAATTTTTAGATGGGTGATGCAGAATGCATTAAGATGATTAATTATAAAAAAGAAAAAATTGTAGTCATTCGGATGCCAGGTTTTTAATACCGAAACAGGACGACTATAAGCTATAAGCTATAAATTTTGATTGAGAGCTGTTATCTGTTTTGATTCAAGACAGAGAACTTACCCTTTGCTGTGCATTTTTCCACCAGCTTGGAGCTTGCTTTAACTACGCATCTTCTCCGCAACAAGTTTGTAATAATGGCTTTAGTGACGATGAATATGCTGAGGTTGATTGGGATAATCTTGGATTTGGTCTCACGCCAACTGATTACATGTACTTAATGAAATGTTCCGAGGATGGGCAGTTTCAGCAAGGACAACTTAGTCGATATGGGAACATTGAGTTGAGCCCTTCTTCAGGAGTTTTAAATTATGGCCAGGCAAGTAGTACAATTCATTTTCTTTTTCATGAATTCAAGTGAATTTGATGAATTATTCACTTGTTTAAATTCAAATTAACTTTTAGGGACTATTTGAAGGAACAAAAGCGTATAGGAAAGAAGATGGGGGCCTTCTTCTATTTCGTCCTGATCAAAATGCTATCAGAATGAAGATTGGTGCTGAAAGAATGTGCATGCCTTCTCCTTCTATTGATCAATTTGTCGATGCAGTGAAACAGACTGTGATTGCTAACAAGCGTTGGGTAATAATCTTTTGTCTCTTCTTTGATTCTTGCTGATGCAGTGGATGAAATTTTTAACTTTATGCCATGTTGTAATGAAACAGATTCCTCCTGCTGGTAAAGGGACTTTATATATCCGGCCATTACTAATAGGCAGTGGTCCTGTATTAGGTTTGGCACCAGCACCTGAATACACATTCCTGACATATGCTTCCCCTGTTGGAAACTACTTCAAAGATGGCTTGGCACCCTTGAATTTGTATGTTGAAGATGAGTACCACCGCGCTGCTCGTGGTGGAGTTGGAGGAGTGAAAACAATTAGCAACTACGCTCCTGTGAGTAATTCTTGACGTACATGTAGCTAGATAAAGCTACAGTGGTATCTGAACATGTTATCTGAAGATAGAATTGCCTTCAATTTGTAGGTCTTGAAAGCAATGAATAGAGCAAAGAAGAGAGGATTTTCTGATGTCTTGTATCTTGACTCTGTGAATAAGAAATATTTGGAGGAAGTCTCTTCTTGTAACATTTTCATTGTCAAGGTATATCTCAACTGTTCTTATAGTATTTTTTTGATTTAGTTTAAGTTTCATGACCAGTCAAATCTCAAGCATTTTTATATTGCAACTTATTAGGGTGATTTAATTTCAACTCCTGCGACAAATGGTACTATTCTGCCAGGGATCACTAGAAAAAGCATCATGGAAATTGCACAAGGTTTTGGTTATGAGGTGATAATCATGTAGCTTTTAATTGATTAAAAAAAAAAAAAAAAACTATATCCATTCACTCTTGACATTGAAAATTTTCTGGGCATGATTCAGGTTGAGGAACGTGTTATTGCGGTTGATGAATTGGTAAATGCGGATGAAGTTTTTTGCACCGGAACTGCTGTAGTCGTTGCTCCCGTTGGCAGTATTACATATCAAGATAAAAGGTAACTAATATCGTGTATTCTACTCTATAGTTAATGAGACCTTAATTTACAAACTGAAAAATATTAACAAGAAAAATAAACAATGATCAAACTGTTTCTTTTCATTTCTTTGTTTTGCTTTCATTAACAAAAGTAATATTGTATGCAGAATTGAATATAGAACAGGTACTCAATCTGTATCCTGGAAGTTGTACTCGAATCTTGTAGGAATACAGATGGGTCTGATCAAGGATGAGAAGGGATGGACAATTGAGATACAGTAGCCTCTTTCATAAAACAAAATATTCATGGCTCTGTAGAAAACAAATCACTCATAAAAATTGAGATTTTCCTACAGAAATCTCAAAATTAAATTTCCATGTAGATGAAAAAAAATAGAAGAAAAAGGGCTATTCTTGTTCTTAAAAAAAAAAAATTTGATGATTGTATAGAAATATATGTACAGTTTATAAATACCGAATATACTTGGATGTTATTGTACAAGGATGATTCATAGTAAGAAGTCTTTTATTCAAATTTTTTATCAAATCTAAGCCAAGATTAATTTTACACTTGTACATATGCTAATTGAGTAAATTTATAGCTTGGATATTACATCCAGTCTATCATCTATAGTTAGAAATCCCTGCAGTTCACTCAATTTTATACATGGTTTGTGCTTGATAGAAAAGTTTAGGGTATGATATAGGAGTAAGAGCATTATTTGAGTTGGAAAAATTGGTCAATGTGTCACATCTTGTCACCTATCCTTCATTCTTTCGCTTATCAACTAGCACAATTTTTTTGTCCTGTAAACTAAATTATATTGATGCAATGGTAGTCAATTTTTATTGATAATTAACCTAGAATACTATAGTTAAAGATTTTAAAATATCACTTTCAAATCATAACTTTAGAAGTTCCATCAACTTTTTTTTTAAAAAAAAGACCACTGATTTCTTGCACTTCATTTGTTTTATTTGTATATGTTCTTTTCACTGGTGTTTACAAGGAAAAAAAACTTGAACATTGATTGGATATTTGATAGAAAAATAGAATGGGATTAGATTATAAAAAGAAATAATGTTTTTCAATCTTGTAATTATTAGGCTAAAAATGACATTTCTTAGAGTTTTGGGGGACCTCCTCAACGATCCTTCCTGGAAGATTTTGAGCCCAATCTTACTCAAGTTCAACAATATATGTGTTGATTTGGGGGTTTAGCTTGTTTAATTTAGGTGGTTCCAACTTCCAAGGGCCCGATCTAGTTAAAAACTTTTCTGAAGGGGCCAAATTCAAAATAACGTAAACTGACGAAAATTTACTTAATTTTTTCTGTCCAAAGCAAAAATTACGTCAAAATCACTAATTGTCTTTATTTTATATATAAAGATAAATATGTAACATTATCAGGGGCGGAACCATGAAGAGGCCTAGGGGGCCATCGCACCCTAGAATTTGAAAAATTTATATATATATATATATTTTGTTCCCCTCCCCAAATTGACAGGATAACAGCTGTTTTATTTTTACTTGTTTGAGTCATGAACCTTAAACTAAAAAAAAAACTTAGCTGATGTTAGAGTCGCAGCGGAAGCAATAGGCGAATGCAATAGGCGAATGCAAACAAACACACAGACAATAGCAAAATAAAGTAAACAAAAATAGACACAATGATTTACGTGGAAAACCCCAATATGGGTAAAAACCACGGGCAGAGGAGGAGAGATTTCACTATGACTGTAAAAATAGCGTACAAAGAGTGTTTAGACGGCTAAC
>CATIWO010733068.1:0-10005 GCA_949673435.1 Macaranga tanarius | reverse complement strand
GAGGCAATAAGTTCTTCAAAATCCACAGAATGGTCAGAGAACCATGCGAGATTTTGTGAATCCTAATATGCAGGGTGATCAGACACTAATTGTAAGGCCGGCGGTAGCAGCAAACAACTTTAAAATTAAGCTGGTAATGATTCAGAGGATCCAAAACTCACCATTCAATGGGCTACCATATGAGGATCCATTTAGTCATTTGTCTAGATTTTTGGAGTATTGTTCTACCTTCAAGATGAATGGAGTACAGCCTGATGCAATCTAGTTAACTCTCTTTCCATTTTCTCTAATGGATAGAGCAAAGAGGTGGTTTACAAGTTTGCCACCCAACTCCATCAGCACATGGCAAGAGCTTTACATCACCTTTTTTAACAAATACTTACCGCTTGCAAAGGTGTTAAGGATCAAAAATGAGATTAACTCTTTCTTTCAAAAAGATGATAAAACATTCTATGAATGCTGAGAAAGATTTAAAGATCTTCAAAAACAGTGTCCACCTCAATTAATTCCTACATGGGACTTAGTGCAATCATTCTACAAAGGAGTCAATCATTCAATTAGAGTTAACATTGATGCAGTAGCTAGAGGTACTATCATGTCAAAGACACCAGAAGATGCCTTGGATCTCTTTGAAGAAATGGCCAATACACAGAGTTTGTGGTCTAATGAGAGAACTATTACAAAGAAAGCTGGAGCAATAGAAGTGGATAGCTTAACCATGTTGAATGCAAAGCTTAATGCTCTGACAAAAAGGATGGACAAGGTGAATGTGAATGCAATATCTACATTGTCTTCTTCATGTGAACTATGTCAAGGAGGCCATCCTACCATAGAATGTCAAATGATGTAAGGAATGTCTACTACAGAGGGTGTCAACTATGTGGGCAACTTTAAAGGACCTCAAAACCAAGTCTATGGTAACACTTACAATCCAAGTTGGACGAATCATCCAAACTTCTCTTGGAGCAATCAAGGAAATAACCAGTGGAGACCACAAGCACTACCAGGATTTGGAGGTCAGAATGTGCAACAACCTCAACCTCAGTTTAACCAAGACAAAGGTTCATCCTCTGGAATTTCAATGGAGAGAAAGATGGTGAAATTCATGGATGTGATGTCATCCAAGATGAGCCAGCAAGATGAAGCTCAAAAAAGGATGGAGCAAATGATCCGAAATCATTCTTCCTCTATTCACAATCTAGAAGTGCAAATGGGGCAGCTAGCAAATTCCTTAGCAATAAGGACTCAAGGTGCATTACCGAGCAATACAAAGAAGAATCCAAAAGAGAAAGTAAAGACTATCACCTTAAGAAGTGGTACAGAGATCCAAACCCCTAAAGTAAAAATGGAGTATGAAGAAAAGAAGAATGAAAGAGAGAAAAAGCAAGATGATGAAAGGGTTGAGACACCAAAAGAACTAGAAGTGAAGGAGGAAAATAAAGCTAAGCCGAAAGCACCACCAATTCAACCTTATGAACCTCCAGTACCATATCTACAAAGGTTGAAGAAAAAGGAGAATGACCAGTAGTTTGCAAAGTTTTTGGAAAGATTCAAGACACTCCACATCAATATGCCTTTTATGGAATGTCTAGCTCAGATGCCAGAGTATGCAAAGTTCTTAAAGGAGCTGATTTCCAACAAGAAAAAGTTACAGGAGTTTGAGATAGTCACACTTACAAAGGATGCAGTGCAATCATCTCAAATAAACTTCCTTTAAAAAGGAAGCAACTAGGGAGTCTTACTATTCCATATTCTATTGGGAATTTATCATTTCAAAAATCTTTGTATGATTCAGGTGCTTCTATTAATCTTATGCCTTTGTCTATGTACAGGAAATTGAGACTTGGAGAAGCAAGACCAACAAACATTCGTCTATAACTGGCAGATAGGACAGTAAAGGAACCAGAAGGAATAGTGGAAGATGTGCTAGTAAGGGCTAGAAAATTCATTTTTCCAGTGGAATTTGTCATTCTCAACTTTGAGGAAGATGAAGACGTTCCATTAATCCTTGGTATGTCTTTCCTCTACACTGCCAAGGCAATCATTAACGTATATGATGGAACTTTGACTCTAAGGGTAGGTGAGGAAAGTTATAAGTTCAACATCTATCAATGTATGAAACATTCTTCTGAAAGTGATTTGTGCTTTAGAGTTGATGTTTTGGATGAATGTGTGATTGAAGTCCAACGAAGGAGGTTAGCAAATTGTGATGAATTGGAGTATATTAAGAAGTGTATGTAGGTACAAACCGCCCAAGAGGAAGATTTCCTTAAAAACCAAACTTCTTTTTCCCAAATCCAATTACCAAACACTGAACCTACACTACCATCAACAATAAAACCACCAAATGTAGATTTAAAACCCTTACCTCAACATTTGAGGTATAAATTTCTGGAGAGAACCAAACTTTACCTGTGATTATATTCTCTAAACTCACCCAAGACCAAGAGAAATTACTTGTGAGGATGCTTAAGAGGAGAATAAGAGCAATTGGTTGGCAAATTTTGGATATAAGAGGGATAAGTCCATCTTATTGCATGCATAAAATTATCATAGAAGATGGATACAAGCCAACCATTGAAAGGCAAAGGAGGCTCAATCCAAATATACAAGAAGTGGTGAAGAAATAGGTGGTCAAGCTATTAGATGCTGGAATTATTTACCCGATCTCAAACAGTTAATGGGTAAGTCCTATCCAGTGTGTCCCAAAGAAAGGAGGAATGACTGTGGTGGAAAATAAAGAAGGTAAGCAGATCTCTACAAGAATAGTGACTGGATGGAGAGTGTGCATTGACTACAGGAAGCTGAATTCAGCTACTAGAAAGGATCACTTTCCACTACCATTTATTGATCAAATGTTGGAGAGGATAGCAGGACATGCCTTCTACTATTTCTCAGATGGTTATTCAGGCTACAATCAAATAGCAATTGCTTTTGAAAATCAAGAGAAAATGACATTCACATGTCCCTATGGCACATTTGCTTATAGAAGGATGCCATTTGGATTGTGTAATGCTCCGGCAACCTTTCAAAGATACATGATGGCCATATTCTCAGACTTAGTAGAAGAAATTATGGATGTGTTCATGGATGACTTCTCAGTCTATGGGAGCTCATTTGAAGGATGTTTGAAGAATTTGGAGCAAGTTTTTACACGGTGTGAAGAGAAAAACTTGGTACTGAATTGGGAGAAGTGTCATTTTATAATAGAGGAAGGAATCGTTCTTGGACATAAGATTTCAGCACAAGGTATTAAAGTGGACAAAGCAAAAGTGGAGACCATTGAAAAGCTTCAATACCCAATAAATGTCAAAGGAATTCAAAGTTTCCCAGGCCATTGAGGATTCTATTGGCGGTTTATCCAGGATTTTTCAAAAATCTCTAAACCTCTGTATAAATTACTTGAGAAAGATTCTTCTTTTGACTTTACTAATGATTGTAAATTAGCTTTTGATAGGTTGAAAGAAGTATTGATATCAGCCCCTATAGTTGTATCACCTGATTAGAATCTTCCATTTGAATTGATGTGTGATGCAAGTGATCATGCAATAGGAGCTGTACTTGGCCAAAGGAAGGAGAATAAACTTCATGTCATCTATTATGCAAGCCGAACCTTGAATGATGCACAAGTCAACTATGCCACAACTGAGAAGGAGATGCTAGCAGTAATTTTTGCTTTTGACAAATTTTGATTTTACTTACTTGGTTCTAAAGTTGTTGTGTATACAAATTATGCAGCATTGAAGTACCTCTTGAACAAGAAAGACTCAAAGCCAAGGCTCATACGATGGGTGTTGCTGTTACAAGAGTTCGACATTGAAATTAAATACAATAAGGGATCAGAGAATGTAGTAGCTGATCATCTATCAAGACTAGAGCTAGAGCAAGATGGAGATGAGGAGGAAGAACCTATTCAGGAGCTATTTCCAGACGAGATGTTGTTAGCAATCCAAAGTCTAAAAACTCTATGGTTCGCAGACATAGTAAATTTCATCTTGAGTGGGAAGCTCCCAAAAGAATTCAATAGTCAACAGAGGAAGAAGCTCATTTATGACTCCAAGTACTATTTATGGGATGAGCCATACCTCTGAAAGCTATGCAGTGATGGAATGATAGGAAGATTTGTAGGAGAGGAAGAAAATAGTTCAATTTTGCAACATTGCCATGGGATGATTAATGGTGGTCATTTTGGTCCACAGAGAACTACTGCAAAGGTTCTTGAAGTAGGATTCTTTTGGCCTACACTCTTTCATAATGCTAGAAAGTTTGTACTCAGTCATGATGCAAGTCAAAGGAGTGGTAACATTTCAAAGAAGGATGAAATTCTCCAATCGGGAATTCTTGAGATAGAAATATTTGATGTGTGGGGCATAAATTTCATAGGGCCATTTCCTATTTTAGATGGAAACAAATACATACTTGTTTGTGCAGATTATATGTCTAAGTGGGTGGAAGCTCAAGCTTGTGCAGTAAATGATGCAAGGGTAGTTTGCAAATTCCTGAGCAAACTCTTTGCTAGATTTGGAATGCCTCGAGCTATCATAAGTGATGGTGGAACACATTTCTGTAACAGAAACATGAAGACATTGCTAGATCGTTATGGAGTTAAACATAAGATAGCTACTCCATACCATCCCCAAATAAGTGGACAAGTAGAAGTAAGCAATAGAGAGTTGAAGAAAATTCTTGAAAGAACAGTAAGTAAGTCTAGAAAAAAGTGGGCAAGAAAGTTGGATAATGCTTTGTGGGCATATCAAATAGCCTACAAAACACCTATTAGAATGTCTCCATATAGGTTGGTGTATGGAAAAGCATGTCATCTTCCTGTTGAAATTGAGTATAAGGTTTACTGGGCAATCAAAGCTTTAAATTATGATTGCAAGAAAGTCGCAGAAAAGAGACTCTTACAATTGAGTGAATTGAAGGAGATAAGAGAGTTGGCATATGAAAACTCTAGGATTTATAAAGAACGTACAAAGAAGTGGCATGATGACAAAGTAAAGATTAAGAGTTTTTAAGAAGGAGACCAAGTTTTGCTATTCAACTCCAAACTCATATTATTTCCAAGGAAGCTCAAGAGTAGATGGTCGGGACCATTTGTAGTGAGCCATGTCTACCCCTATGGAGCTATGGAAGTTTGCAACACTAGAGGAGAGAAGTTCAAAGTCAATGGGAAAAGACTAAAAATCTACAATGGAGGCATATGGGAGAATTCTTGCCATTTGGCCTTTTTGGCCGATTCAACGCTTTAAAGATCAGGATGGTCTAAGCTCATAGACCTAAAAGAGTGCTTTTTGGGGGCTCAACCAAGTTTTTATTTTTCATTTTTCATTTTTCTTGTTAATTCTTTTAGTTTTTAGTTTTATAATTTTTAATCACAAGTTCTTTAACTTTGTTTTTCAGAGAAGAAGCATGGAAAGATGTTCGGGAATTACAAGAGAATGAAAGCTAAAGGATGAGAGGTAAGTATTTTTGATGTGGGAATAGAATGTATGATTGTTACATGTGAGTTTGGGGTGATTTTTAATGTATTTTGTGTGAATATACATATTACGCACCTTGTGGCGCACCCATGTATTATGGTCTAGCAAAAAGAAGTGAGAAAATGCATTAGAACCAGGCATGGCCGTGCCACATTTGAGCATGGCTGTGTCTACTTGAAATTGGGACAGT
Organism: Macaranga tanarius; assembly: GCA_949673435.1. Lineage (NCBI taxonomy): Eukaryota > Viridiplantae > Streptophyta > Magnoliopsida > Malpighiales > Euphorbiaceae > Macaranga > Macaranga tanarius. The sequence continues at coordinate 4,332 of CATIWO010733068.1, read as the reverse complement.
CGACAAAAGCTAGAACTATGCACGGCTATGCCACTATCGTGCACGGCCATGCCACCTGTAGGTCCAACTCACATTGCACATTTTTTCAAATGAGTCAAAATCCCAATTCACAAATCTCTATATTTTCCCACTACCCACAAGTTTCAAAACCTTTTTCATCTTCCTAGACTTAAGGTTTCTCAACTTTGAATCCTTTTTCAAATTCCTAAATTCTTTTTCAAATTCCCAAAATCTTTTGCACTTCCTAAGTCCTTTAATCAATTCCAACAACCTTTTCCTCTTCCCAATTCACAATTCACTCTTTTCAAAACCATAATCCCCTCTATATAAACCACCTTCCATTCTCTTCTCTACACACTTTCAACTTATCCTTTCATCTTCCTCTCAAATTTCTCAAGCATAACTTCTTCCCCTTCACTTTCTCTTAACACTTTCAACATTTTCTTCTTCACTTTCTTCTTAAATCCAAAAATTGTGAACAACACCATAGAAAGGGAACCAAAAAGGAAGACGGTTGCACAAAGAAGACCAATAAGACATGGAGGAAGCTCAAGTAATCCAAATCAATAAGAAGAAAGAATGGTAAGACCTTTTCCCCCTAACATTTAATTCGGGCATAAGGGGCAAAGGAACAAGTTTAAACAATTGATGGCTAGAACATTCGCACCTATGAAATACATGAGTGTGTCCTCCCTTTAAAGAGTGGGTTTATTAGATGATGTGAATATATATGTCTCTAGGTTGGGTTGGGAAGCTTTTATGATGATGAAATACCCCACATATGTTGTGCCTACATGTGAATTTTTGTCATCTTTCTAATTTGATGAGGATGAGGCCATGCTAAGCTTCAGACTAAGCAACCAAGATCACACCATTGGTCTCTTTGAACTCAATGATGTTTTTCATTTCCCAAAAGATCAAGATGCCAATGTCAATTTTGATAGAGATGAATTTTGGAGTAAAATTACTGGCCAAAGACATGTCTTCTATCAACCTAGGTCAGCCAAGGAGTCCAAAAGTCGCTCCCATACTTTGAGATACCTCCATCGGGTCATGTCACTCTCCTTATTTCCTAAGAAGGAGGGGGATTCCGTAGTCACTACAATGGAATTAAATGTCTTATATTGCATGGTAAATAATCTCAAGTTAGATGTATGTCATGTGTTAGCCTCTCAATTCAAAGATGTGGCAACCAAACGAGCGGGGGCAATTAAGATAGATGGCTTGATGCTTAGCATTACAAATTATATGGGATTTGATATTGATAATATGCCTTTCGACAAGCTACTGGGTTCTTCTCTCATTAATTTTCACATGATGGAGGCTATGGGCATGGTTGAAATAGGAATCCATGGAGTGCCCATAATCATTGGTGATCAACCACAATAACAAGCAAGGCAAGAGGAAGATGAGGAAGAAAGTGATTTGCAACAAGTGATGAGTCACCTTGATACTTTAGAGCTCCAAGTAGGTGTCATTGACTCTAATGTAGGAGAGCTCACTTCCATGGCACACGAAATGAATGCAAGCTTACATGGTGTTCAACACAATGTCAACATGCTTAATCAAAACTCATGGCCTACTTTCAAAGTCAAAATTTATTTCTACCTCCATTCCCTCCTTATGATCAAGGACCACATCAATAAAGATTCAAGAAGTTGTGATTGGATGATTATGTTTTGTGTTTACTTTAGTAGTTGTATTTATTTTAGTATTGTGTTTGCTTTATGTTTTGTGTTTGTGTTCATTTATTTTATTTTGTTTAAAGTATTTGTACTCTACATTTTCATTGATTAATATTATGTGATGTGATTTGGTTGTGTTAATTCATTTTCCTTTCATTTAAATTGTGCAACATATAGGCAATATAGGTGGTTTTAAGCTCTATAATGCATAAATTTTAACTTTAATGTGCCTATGTTTAAAATCAGGCACGGCCATGCCATTTTATGGCATAAAATGGCATGGTTGTGCATGATCTAATGTGTCTCAGGTTCTAAAAATTAGAACCAGGCACGGCCGTGCCACTTTTGAGCACGGCTGTGCCACCTGGTTCAGTCAAATTGTACATAAAGCAGGCACGGCCGTGCCACTTTCGAGCACAGCCGTGCCACCTGATGATCACTCAACTCAAATTTTCCCTAGTTTTATGCATTGAGGACATTGCATACTTTAAGTGTGGGGGAGGAAAAATAAAATTAATAAAATAAAATTTTGTTATTTTGTCTAGTTTAATATCTTTAGGATTTTTAATTCAAGTAGGATAGTAGTTTTTATCTTTCAATAAAATTCATCTTTTTAATAAAGGATTAAGAGATTGGTTGTTTAGTCCTTATAAACTTAGGTTGTTTAGTCCTTGTAAACTTAAAATTTTGTTCTTTTATTTATAGGCATAGGACTATTTTTAATTCTCAGAACTTCTACATTCTCTACACTTTTTCTCTTTGCATCTATATTCTCTACAATTCTTTTTCCTGCTACCTAATGAGCTTAACTAGTATGTCTAGCAACAGCCAAAGGTCCAAGGCAAAAGGGAAGGCACCGATGGAGATAAAACCTAAGCCAACAGATCTCAAAGATGAGTATGATGCTTTCTTCCCTATTTTCTCAGATGAAGGAGGTAAGAGATTCTCTTCTCTTTGCCAATGAAACGTATGCATGTCTAAATACTTTGATGATCAACTCTTGAAAGATATTAGAATGCATGATTTTATGAATGTGTTGTGCAAAAGGCTAGGCTGGTTTAAGTTGAAAATGGTGAAATATGATGTGTTTCTTGAATTGACCATTGAATTCTACACCACTTTGAAAATCAAAGATGAAGAACAAAGAATTTTTTCTTGTAGATTCTTTGGGAAAGAATATGAGTCTGATTATGATCTCATGACTGAAATTTTTTGTTTTTCTAAAGGAGGTATTTGTCATCCTCCCCCTGAATTTAACATTATTGGGTTTTGGGTTGAAATTACTAAAGGGGATAGAATAAGTCATGGAGATACTATAGTTAGTGGTTTAATTGATAGTCACTCATATTTGTTGATGCATAAATTTATAGCACATACTATTTGTGGTAGGAATGAGAGTACAAAGGTTATGCCTGATGAACTATTCTTAATGTGGTGCATGGATACTAACCGTAGGGTGAATAGTACATATCTTGTGTTTCGTTCTATGTGACGTATTGTGCAGGGATGAAAAGCATTGATGTCTATAGGCCATATTATCACTGGCTTGGCCATACACTTTATACCAAGGAAGCTTACCATTCTTGCACCATTAGAACGTCAAATCTTTGATGAGGATTTTTTGGTCAGAGCTGAGGTGATTACAGATTTTGGAAGGCTAGAAGAGGCAGATAATAGAAGATGCTATCAACTACATCAAACCGCCTTAAGACATGGAGATGTTTCTCTACCAAAGGTGGTAGAAACTTTTGATGACGTCAGTGAAGAAGAGGAAGAAGATGTCAAACCTCCAACAGCTCATAAGAAGGCAAGAGTGAATAAGAAGGATGGTAAAGCCAAAGCAAAGAAAAAGAATAGAGCAACAAAAAGGAAGAGATTTGAAGAAAGTATTGAGAGAGTCGAAAAGAAGATAGAGGATGTGGTGAATCGAACTGATCAAAGGCTTGGTACCATGATGATGGAGGTGATCACTAAGATTGAAGTTTATAAGACCCTAAGAGATGGAAGGATGGAAAATCTGATGGGTGAAGTAAAGGAGCTGAAACAGTGGATCTCTCAAACCAAAGGAACTAGGGCATCGACGGAGCCATCTATGGAGATCATAGTTCCTGAGACTTCGTCTTCGAATGCATCTGACTAGGGGAGTTTTCTTTCCCTTTTATTTTTCTATTTTTGTTTTTATTTTATGTTTTGCATTTTTATGTATTGTTGCATGAATAAAAGACCTTTCACTTGAGTTTTTGAGCCTATTTGTGCTAAAAGTTAGTATCATTAAGTGTGTTCTTCTTGAGTAAGTATGTTAATCTCCTTTTAATGCTTGGTTTGAATTGTTAAGTTAGAAGAATAACTTATGATTAAGAATTTTTAAATTTTAATGAACTTAATGCCTACTCCTTCATTGAGTGATTGAAATAGTGTGCTTGATAGTTAAGAAAGATGTTTGTAGAAATTTAAATATTTCATGTAGTTCATATGTGTATAGGCACTATATCTAAAATAAAATAAGTAAATAAATAAGTTCTTTAAGCGAGATGGAATATAAAACGCACTCGTACATATACTCTAATGCTCTATAAAAGGTGTGAGTATCCAAAGAACTTTATTGAGGTATCCACATTGAGTAATATGGAAAGGTGGGGGATACTAC
>CATIWO010732921.1:0-10119 GCA_949673435.1 Macaranga tanarius | reverse complement strand
TGTTGTTGATGGTGACAGTGCAGAGTTGGTTCAAGGTTGTGTTTAGGTGAAACAACTTTAATTTGGAGTTGATGATGAAGTGTGTGAGGGTGAGGGAGAAAGGGTAAAGATGAAAGAAAAATAAACTTTTTAGGTTCTAATTGATATTTTTACATTGAAAATTTACATTTTAATACTAGAAGAAAACGGATCGTTTGGCTCTTGTTAAGTGAGGGGCTTAAATACTCTGTTTTTAAAATGTTTGTGTTTAAATGCTCCAAAATTTCTTTAAGGGTAAATATGCTCCTCGGCATAAACATTAGGGGCAATAATGCACCTTTGCCCAAATCAAAATAAGATAAGATCCTTAACATCAGTATCGATGGAACACACCAAGGAAACAACAATGTAGTTCTTTTCACCATCTTCAAGACTAACACTCTTGAATTGTTTGGTTAATAAATTACTGCATCTTTTTACATTCAGAAGTGGAATATAAATTCCTCATGCAGAATGAAAAGCAATGAAAGTTGTTTCTCCTTGGTTATATTACTTGAAAAATTAGATGCATCTGTTCATTTTACATATTTTAATTTCAAAAGAGAAACAAATTGACCAGAGAATTCGTGGGTCAAACTAACAAAGAAACATAAAAGAACTACTCTGACAAAAAACATTAAATAGTCCACATTGTAGAAACGCACATCCTATGATAGTTAGCTGACTTACATTACTAATTCGCAGTGCAGGGTATATAATTAGTAAATCGATGAATTGAGAGCATAGAAGTAAAACATCAAAAGCCCAAAGATCAAGGCAGAGTTGCTAGCCGGATTAAGGGAAAACAGCTTTTTGGACTTCAACAAGGACGTAGATAGAAAAGTTACCTTAATTAGTTCATCTCTTCTTTGAGGATCAATTCCTGCTACACCAAATATCATTTTCTCTGCAGAAACATCCATTTGAATGGGAACATCAAACCCAGCAAAAGCAACTTCCCGTCTCCACTGCATAAGAGAAACTTGATTCAGAGATAAATTTGAAACTCAACAATCTCAAAGTTTTTATAAAAGGTGCAATTAGGAAAGTTTTCGGCTGACGCAATAGGACCATTTCACAGATGAACACTGTATGACTAAAAACAAAAATCAAAAAGAGCAATCAGCGTACAAATATCAACCAAAAAATGTGATGTCATTTTCTCGTAAACATTTCAATTCAATTCTGCAATCCCATCTTTGGATTGTCCAAAAATGTAAGAAATCAATTCTATTCATGCTTTGGAAGCTCGCAGTTGCTAAAATTCAATTCTTTCAACTCCAAAAACAAAAATTAATGTATTAAAAAAAATTGCAAGAATTCAATTCAATTAAATTCTTGGAACATGATATACTAAAAAGCAAGTCCATTGATAAAAGCTGACCTCTCCACCAAGATAACAGAGATCACCGGAAGACGTCAAAGCGGTGTCGTGAAAAGCAGACCTCCCTAGCACTCGAACCATATCAGCTTCCACCATATGCTTCCCTCCCAATATCTTCAATATCGTTGTCTTTCCTATTTCAAATTTTTCTTTCAACTCACCCAATTTCAATTTCATTTTCAATTTCAATTTCAATTCAAACCACACCTACCTGCGCCATTGGATCCAACAAGAAGGCACCGGTCGCCTGACCTGAGAGTCAGATTGAAATCCTCAATTAAAGGCTTTGAGCCCGGCGGCGGATGTCCGTCGATTCCTGGGTATGTGAATCTTAGACCGTTGATCTCTATCGTTGTAGTTGCTGGGTTTTTCAGCTCCGTCGTCATCCTTCTCTTCACTCCGCTCCAATCACCAGATCCTTTCTTTAATTTATATATTTATAGGTATACTTTTTGTTCTGCTTTTCACCTACCTCTTCACAACCGCAACACGTGGCGCAACGAATGCCAATCACTGTACCGAACGGGACCTACGTCACATAGCACGTGCGGTGGAGATTATGCGATGTCGTGGAATGTGGAGAGCTTAGCAGAAATTGAGTGCAGAGATTAATAATAACAACAATAATAATAATTGGATTTACTGCAATTTACCCCTTTATTTTACAATATAATACTACATTTATCCTAACATTTAAAAATTATATTTTTTTAATTTTTTTCTTTTTTATTCAAATGTAGAAATATATCATTAATTAACAACGGACAGTAAAAAACAAAGAATAAGATTTTGTAATATAAACGTCACAAATTATAATAAAAAAAATTTCTCTAATAAAAATACGTCAATGGAAGAAAGAAAAATCTACCATTAAAACAATAACAACGGCCACAATAATAATAGTACCTCAGTCCCACATATAGAGAATAAGTGAACTAGGAAAAACACAAGTTAAATTTTGAAGTGGATACATTTGACTTAGTGAAATAATAGGACTATCAAAACTCATTTTAGAAATCAGACAGAGAACCTTGAATTTTTTGATAAGCCAAATCAATATTTTCTTCGAACATAGTTATATTTTTTTTTTTCTTCTCCGTTGATGTAACTAAAAAGTTCAAACATTCCTTTTAACTCCATAAATTTCTTACTAAAAGAGAGTAAATCATCATAAAAGATGAACAAAATAAAAATTAAATTCTAAATCTAAACAAACTACAAATTTTTTAAATTAAAATAATAGAAAAAAACAAAGAAAAAAGGTCAATTTTTAGCCAAAAATTGGCCTTAAGCCGGTGACTCAAAAGCTAGAGAAAACCAGTAGCCGAGAGAGAGAAAAAAAAAAAAAAAAGAGACGCGTTTTGATTTTTTCTTTTGTATTATTGTACTATATATTCATTAATTAACATAAAAATAATGATTGGGACTGTTAATAAAGGGAGATTCTAGGACTAATTTATTTTTTTTATTTTATTTTAATTCTATTATTATTAACATATAATGAGAGTGTATTAAATTATCCAATAGTGACCATTAACAAAATAAATTTTACTTTATAAAAAATAAAGTAACAGAAAACTACATTGTCAATAAAATATAAATTATTTAAAATAATTACTATTTACTTATTTACTTTACCATATTATACTGCTTATTTCTAAAATTTAAAATACATATTTTATTTTTGCACTATTATATTTTTAATTGTTTTGTCAGCAATTTTTATCAAAATTATTGTTAAATATAAAAAAACTAAAATATTTGTCAATTGAAAAGTTAGTTTAATCATGAAATGAAAAAATAATTGAAGTAATATGATATATTGATCCAATAGTTTAGACTGACAATCAAAATTTGAAAAATTAAATTTTAAAGCTAATAAAAATTTAACTAGTTAAATTTCTTATGTAATATAAATATTTCAAGTTAATATTTAAGTAAGGATATTTAAAAACTATAACTCAAAAAAATCCAATTCTGAAAACATAATAGAAAAAATGGAAAAGGTAATTTTTCAATATAAGCATATTATAATCATAATTTTGTATTATAATTAATTAATAGTAAATTTAATAAAATATTAGTATAATAATGAAAAGTCTAATTTCTAAATGTTAGTGGTCAAATAGTTACTTCTTAAATTAAACATTATTTTACCAATAAAATTAGCACTATACTAGTTCTTATATAGAATTTGATGGAAAGAATAAATAGTAATAATATAGCGAGAAAAAAAGGATGCGAAAGTAAAATGTTTAATGTTTAGGGGGAAAGTAGTAGAATATGAGTAAAATAGAGGGGTAAGTAGCAATTAACCCTAATGTTAGCTCTGAACTGAAAAAGAAGAACTTGAACAATTTGGATCTGATTAGGAAGTGGGAAAAAAAAATGGCAGCAATTTACAGTCTATACATAATCAATAAATCAGGAGGTTTGATCTTCTATAAGGTAAATAACAATTCTTCAATTTTTTCTTCAAAAGTATTTTTTTTTTTTTTTGATGATGATGATGATCTATTATTATTATTATTATTTAAAAATATAGGATTATGGATCTGCTGGAAGGATGGATACAAATGATAGCTTGAGAGTGGCGAGTTTATGGCATTCGATGCATGCAATATCTCAGCAGCTTTCCCCGATTGTTGGGTGTTCTGGGATTGAGCTCCTTGAAGCTGATACTTTTGACCTCCATTGCTTTCAATCCCTTACTGGTTCCTTCCTTACTCACCTCAATTCAGTTCTTTATTTTTGTTTTTAGTAGAAGTACCCAATGGATGATATCTGCTTTGCTATTTTTAGGTCTCCGGCTAATCGCCCAAATGAATTGTATTAGATGAATTTATTACTGCTCTGCAAAATGAAATCAATCAGTTGTGCATATTGGATTCATTGTTCTAAATTATTTTCTTCTTTTTACCTTTTTAGGTACAAAGTTTTTTGTGGTCTGTGAACCTGGAACTCCCCACATGGAGGACCTCTTGAAGGTCATTTATGAACTGTACACTGATTATGTCTTAAAAAACCCCTTTTATGAAATGGAGATGCCCATACGATGTGAACTCTTTGACATCAACGTCACACAGGTGATACAGAAGGATCGTGTTGCGTTGTTGGGTCGATGAACCATTTGATTTTTAAAAACTGCACTATTTACTTCTTTTTCATTTGTGGATTTGCTGTGGGATCTTTCAGCTTGTATAACATTCATGTTATTTTTTCTATTTTCTACTGGTATCAGGCCAATGTTCAACAAGGGTTGTGTGCGTGCTTCTGGTGAGTTATTTTTTCTGTTAATTGGTGAATTGGACTGCTGAAACATGTCTGCTTTAGCTAGGTTATGAGTAGGGGAACTTTAACATCTGCTAATTCTGGATATGGTAAGTAATTGAATTGTTGAGGCTAAGCATGTTAGATTGGTGGTATATGGTACTGCATGAACAAGTGACTTGGGTGGATGAAAGAGCAAAGAAACATGTATCATATAAATTTGAAGTAAGTTATGGAGATAATTTATTTGATGGAAACAACAGAAGAATCTGTATACCAATGCATGACTTCATAAATAAGCAAATAGAATGAATTTTAGGTTTTAGTCCGTACAGAACTATAACAAGTTGAGATCACCAAGGTGATGCTGCTGAATGTATGTCATTGTAATTTTTTAATTATAAACTCATGTTTGTAATTGTAGATAAGATGGTTGATATGAGAAAAATTTGTGTAGCTTTTAGATTCTCTACAAAGCGTTTGCGATTGTTTGGATTGGATTCAATAGTTGAGCCAGTACATGCATGAGCGCTTTAGGTCCAATAGTTGAGCCAGTTCGTGCATGGACACTTCAGGTCGTAAGCTGTATCAGCTTGTTTACACGGCTAATGAGTAGTGACATGCATGTATCATGTATGTTAAGCATCATCTATTCAGTTTGATATTTTTCTTTTCAAGTTAATAAATTTTCATGAAAGAGGTTGCAGTATTGTTAATCTCTCAAACATTTAGCCCCATCAGGAAGAACGATTTTATATTCGAATTTTTAGAGCTTGAAAAAAAATTTATGTATATAAATTTGGCAGATTTAGTTTCAAAATATTTAAATAAAACTGGAAGTAACAGCAAGTTGTTCTTATGACAGGAGTAGACACTTGTGCATCCAATTCATGCGAGCATTGTTACATCAATTCTGCTCAAAAAACAAAGGCCAGCCGAAAATAATTTAAATTATACACTCACATAAGAACCTTTTCATTTCTGTGGCTGTTTCCAATTGCAGAATTGCAGGAAAAAAAAAAAATCAATCTTTGCACCGTCATTCTGACAGCAGGCAGAAACCATCCCAAAACAGAGGCTTAAATACTACATGCAAAGTGCAAACCAAAAACTATACAGAATAAACACATGATTTTCTAGCAAATATGCAAACTCCCAAAACACTTCCATATCCCCATCCCAGGACTCCATTATATTCATGCCAAAAAATGTTAACCCTATCTAAGCAAAAAGAGGGGACCGAGATGGCCGGGGATAAGAAACTTGTCCGCCATTGGTGTCTTTGTGTACATTTGTATTTTTCTCTTTCTTCCGAGATTCTTGAAGATGTTCTAATTCCTTAACCACTTCATCCATGTTTGGTCTGAACTTTGGTTCTGCATCTAAGCATTGAACTGCAAGACTGGCCAACTTTTGAGCCTGATTGAGAGAGTACTGCCCCTCAATACGTGAATCCAAAACATGGAGAACTCTGCGTTTGTTTGTAAGGTAAGGTTTTGCCCATTCCACTAGATTGTGTTGCCCAGTTGGTCGATTCTTGTCTATAGCTCGTCGGCCGGATAATATTTCTAGAAGTACAACTCCGAAGCTGTATATATCGCTCTTTGCAGTCAAATGGCCTTATCAATATCAAAATACAACTAATTATCAGACAATATGAAAGAGATAATTAATTATCAGACCAATATCAAATATAAAATTAAATATCAGACCAACATGAAAAGGGTAATTAGTTATCAACACAATATGCAACATTCCTTAAGTTAAAAAATATATATATACGCAATGTTTCAAAACTTGCAACTCCCAAGAAATTATATAAACAGAAGTCTTAAGTAAAAATTTTGAACTACACTATGGCACTTGGGGATGACTGACAGAAAAAAATAATGTTTAAATAGGTTTCCTTTGCATAAATTTCAATGGAAGAACTTAAAAGGAATCGATGATTTGGCAGTTTGCATTCACAATTAACTCTACCAGTTGAACCTTTCACTTTAATCACCACCTGATGCTCACTCAAGTGAACATGCAAATGTTCCTAGATGCACACAATGTCCTAGGACTAGAGGAACCCTTTTACATTTCTGATAGCTAAAGATAAAACCTAATTTTTCAGACATCACTCAAAGAACACCAAATCAGAAAACTGAAGCATGCTAAACGGGTTCATATAAGAAAGACGTATATGAGAAACTACATAAAGAAATTATACCTGTAGCTAAATACTCTGGTGCAGCATATCCATAAGTTCCCATGACCCTAGTAGAGACATGACTCTTATCACCAGTTGGCCCATCCCTGGCTAAGCCAAAATCAGAAAGCTTTGCATTGTGGTTCTGCAAACATGGAGCAAAAAGCAACAAGAAGCAGATCAGTTCAAATCAATCCTTGATCCCCATAATTCAGACACATTATAAGGAAAAGTAATCAAGTTAAATCACATACTGAATCAAGCAGGATATTAGAAGTCTTGAAGTCCCTATAAATGACTTTTGCGTAATCACTATGAAGAAATGCAAGCCCCTTTGCTGCACCTATAGCAATTTTCAAGCGAATATTCCATGAAAGCGGCTGGAAGTGAGAACCCCCTGTCACAAAATGTTCCATGCTGAATATTCCATGCAAATATACATTCGATGCAGTGAATGTGGCATTGTGCTACTCTTTCTATAACCAAGAAACTGAAACTAGCAGTTAGTACAAACAATGTAAGAAACTCACTTCTGAATAAATGATTCTCCATGCTGCCACGGGGCATAAATTCATAAACCAGAAGCCGATGGTCATCCTCAAAGCAGTAACCAATCAACTTAACAAGATTAGGATGCTGCAATTGCCCAAGATAGTTTATCTCTGCCTGTATGTTCAAAGGAATGCCAAAAGAAATCAGCTTTTGAGATCATAACAATTTTTCAAACAATTGGTCATGAAACTGCATCTAGAATCCCATCATTCCACTGATACTTAACAAGCACTACAAATTCTATGGACATCCTTATGGCCATTTTTATGGGATAGATAACAACAATAAGGAGTTTGGATAAAAGACGAAGTGGATTTGCAAATATCTTTTGTATCCCAAAGCAACCTTTACTCCGAAGAGGCATTTAAAACTAAATCCTTATTCTCCAACCATAAAACAGGCATGAAATAGAGCCAAAAAGGGACAGGGCCTTAAATTGAAAAGTAAAACCAAAAGCTAGTAAAAATAATCAAGCCGTTGAATTGTATTGCTGACCAGCCATTCTTTGTGACCCTGGTATCCTTCTTGGTTAAGCCTCTTCACAGCAATCACAGTACCAGAACCAGGCCTGGCAGCAGTAAGCGACTGCTCATCAATCCACCCTTTGAAAACTGAACCAAATCCCCCTTCTCCTAGTACACTATCTGGTCGGAAGTTTCTGGTGGCATTCTTCAGCTCAGCGAAAGTAAAGGCCTTCAGGTTTGATGACTGCAAGATCTCACCCTCACTCCTAGGAGTTTGGGGTATAGAAGATGAGGAGACTCTACTACTCGAGCTACTCAAACTCCTTCCATCTTTGCTAACATTTTTTGAATTCAGTCCTACACAACAAATTAAAAATAAATAAATAAATAAAATTTGCTTGCAATAGCATAACTATAACATGCAACCTCCCAGAGCATATTTTCTAATTCAGATTACACATTCTCTAAAAGTTATTTTCTCAATATCAACTATCAAAACTCTACAACATCTCACAAACAAAGACAAATCTCAAAGCTACAAAATTATGATCAACCATAAAACTGACAAATTGTTGAAACTACTACTAAAATAGAATTCATCAATCAATCAACTGCCAAAACTAACAACATGGTTAAAGAATTTGCATGTCTTACCAAGAACCTTGAATGTATTAATGGCTACTGTTCCCAATTCCAAGGGAAACACAAGAAAGCTAAAAAAAAAAAAAAAGAACAGCTAACCATAACAGGAAAAACCAATAAAGTAAAAAATGAGAAACAACGTCAGTCAAGAAATTAAGAACAGCAAAAACAAATACCCATTTGACCAACAACCAAAAAAAGAAGATGAAGAAGAAGAAAAGAAAAGGGTACCTGTATTAGAAGGAGTATAAGACTTGATTCGATTGCTCCAGCAAAGTCCCATCCAAAAGACACCTCAGCTCCTCACTTCAGCAATTCCAAAACCCAAACCCAAAAACAAGCAAAGAAAAAGCACAGATCTTGAGCTTCAAAAAAAAAACAAGCAAATATGAAAGAAAGGCCCTTTAATCTTACTTAAAAATATGGGGAGCAAAAATTATGATAAAAAGCAAACATATGAAGAAATAGTTGTAGGGAGACAAGAGAATCAGATAAAAATGGGTTCTTTTTGCTTCAGAACATGAGCTTGTAGAATAGAAGATTGAAGGAAAGTGATGAAAAGAAGAGTCTAATGCAATTTAGCTTCTCTTTTCTTTCATCTTTGGTGGCCTTTTTGGACCCTTTCTCTCGCCAACCATTGACGGTTGACTGACTCAGCTTTTTGTTCTCGTCTTTTTATTTTTTTATTTTTTATTATTGTTTCTTATAGTTACAAGCAACTAAGCAATAATTAAAGGAATAAGGTTAGATTTGGCCCTCAAACCTTTTTGAAATATTCAAATTACCTTTTTTTAAACTTTCTCTTCAACTTACCCTCTGAACTTTGTAATAAAAGTCAAATTAGCCCTAAAAATTTTATTTACACCCCTATTATCCGATATGTAAGCAAATATCATAATAAAAATTACAAAGAGACCCCTAATAGTTTAATTAGTTAACAAATTAGCATATATTCTTTAACACATTTAATAAAAAATTAAAAAAAAAATTAAATCATATTTAAGGCTTGAATTTATTTTAATATATTATATTACTAGATAATTTATTTATTCACTAATAATGTTTTAATGATTTTGAAATATTAAAATTTATTTTATTTACTTACAATATTAATTTTTATATTAATACATATAATATCAAAATATTTTAATATTATGTGTCAAAATTTTTGAAGTATTATAACACTTATCGTAGTAAAATATTTTTCATGATAGTCAACTATAAATATATATAAAATATATAAATTTAAATAATTTACATTTATGTGTTTAAATTTAAAAATAGGAATATTATATTATATTCTAAAAAACTATCATTTTAAAATAATTAGCTATAATATATAATTTTACAAAATATTAAATAAATAATTTTAAGAATTTTAAAAAATATTATTCATATGTATTTTGACATGTCATACAAATATTGAAATATTTTAAAAAATTTTGACACATAATGTTAAAATATTTTAAAATTATATGTATTAATATACAAATTAATAATATAATAAATGAAATAAATTTTAATATTTCAAATATTATTAAAAATTATTGGTGACTAAATAATTTTGTCTAATAATATAATATACTATAAATAAA
>CATIWO010732318.1:0-10681 GCA_949673435.1 Macaranga tanarius | reverse complement strand
GTATATTACTGTTTCTTTCGGGGAAAGGGTTGAGAATTATCTATTGTGAGATAATGATCTGAATTATCATTTGAGATAATGTGAACAATAATAATGTTGTATTTGTAATGATCAAAACTCTCAACCTTAATAATGATTGATGTAAAATCTCATAACAAATCAAAGGATGGAAATCGTTGTGATAACCAAATATTACGAGAATTGTTATTAGTGATGTTTGGGGGATAAAGCTTATTTAGCTTTTGAATTTCAAACTATTATGGAATTTTATGGATTTTGTGTTTATTTAAAGTAAGCATTTTAGACTATAATTTTGTGATAATCCTTATTGGATAACTTTTAAAAAAAATCACGGATTCATTTGATAATTTGAAATGCTTGAGTTTTATTTCGGAAAAAAGAAATTTATATCCTTGATTGTTTGGATTTATTATTATTATTAAAAGTATTTGATTATTCTAGTAAAATGGAAATGTCTAGCCCAATGTTTTTGTACAATGAAGATTTATTATAAAATGGTTTATAATTTGAGATTGCAAATGCTTGTAAGGATTTATCAGTATTCAAATGATTACTGCATTTTGAGGTTTAGTATATTTTGGATAAATATTCATGCTTTAAAAACTATACTATTTGCTCGCTGGGTAATTTTTTTTGAAATTACTCACCACCGTTTTTAAAATATTTTTCACATCTTAGAATTATCCTAGCATCTATGGCAGTACAGTGGGCATCCATGGTCTATAAGGTTGGCAGAGACCCAGGTACGGTATGTGGTTTGCCATGATGCTGATGCGGAGTTGGTATTCAAGGTCACTATTGTACCCATAGGAGCTGATGCACGAGTCTCATCTGTGTGGGAGGAGCATGAGGATAGCGTCTATTCTATTTTTCGCATCACTTATGCCACCTCCCTGGATGTTGAGGTCACCCTCATTTGGGTGTGATGCAGTCTTGTGGATGTATCGGATTTTGGCTTTTTACTTACAGCCGTTCCTACACCCTTTTTGCGCGTGTCACAAGAGCTATCTTTGAGCCAGGGGGCTAGTTTATTTTGTAGAGGGTTGAGCCTGGACTTGTGCTGCTTTTACTATCTTTACCACCACCACCACCATTTTATGCCGGATAGGAGATCCGATGACTTTGGGGTTAGATGCTAGGGCAAATGATGATGTATCTTATATTATTTATATTAGCATCTAGTACTCTGATTGTATATATTTGATGATGTATATATTTATTGTATGGATGGATGGTTAGCACCACGGTGCTTATGATATATATCTTTGATCTTGATATATTATGATGTTATTGTTTTGCCATCTCGAGTTTTATTGTGAATGGATGTATATGATTAAAGTGGTGAGGAATTGGCATAGAAATTCTAAAAAAAATATTATCTAAGCGATGATATCATTATCTGTATTGAGATGAGTTCATAAATAAGAATATCGATGTAAGAATGAAATGTTTTAATTTGTACAGGTTTCATTTATGTCATTAAGTGTTTGTATTATAACTTTAAAAGCTCATTAAGTATATTAAGAATTTAATAACTATGGTTACTGTGTATAATTAAATATTAGTGGTTAATTTGAGGATAAGGCGTGACAAATAAAAAGTACGAGTGTTTGGTAAAAAAATTTTATAAAATTTATAGAATTTATTTACAAATTGAAGTTTAGTAGGTTTGATTTCAATGAAAAAATTGTGAAATTTATATGCACTTCAAAGTTTTTAAATTTATGCTTATAACTAAACTAGATTCAAATAAAACAGTTAGAATTTTCGAATGAATTTTATCATTTTAAGTCTATTTTTTCATAAGATAAAATTTCTTGATTTTTCTCTTTTTTTTAAAAAAAAATATTCCTATCATCCAATATTAGCTTGAAGGGAATTTTGGACAAATAACATATTATCTTAAATTTCAAATTTATATTAAATGTAATATAAAAACAATATAAAATTAAATTGAAATGAATTTTATATGTAGTAATTTAAATCAAATATATTATATTAATTCAAAATTCATTTAAAAATAAAATTATTTTAAAATAATATATATATATAAAGATGTTGACTCCCTAAAATTTCTTTGTATTCAGTATTCTCTTATTTTGGATGATGTGTCCAATTTTAAAAATTTATAATATTTTTAAATAAAATATTAAAAAATCTATTGCTAAACTATATTAAAAATTCTAATGCATTTCTATTATAACACTAGTATTGCATATCCTCAATACTAATCTAATATTACTCAAATTCGTATTTTTCTATCTCAAATAATTCAAATACTAATAAAACACTATTATATATATCTCTCAAAACAAATCTAATAATTCATATTAAACAGTTTTCTTATTTTTTTCGTAATTCTTTTCTTTTTCAATCTTGAACAATCTTATTATTACCCATAAAAAATAGAGAGCTTCATATAAATATTTTTTTTTTCATTTTTTTAGCATAAAAACTAATTATATTTATACTTGTAATAGTGTGATTAAAATATTTTTTTAGGATGGGAAACGCCATAGAATCTACATCCGGTTCTATACAAATTGCATGATCTTGAGTTTAAAATTCAAGATCTAAAGCATAATCAATCCTTTTATGATGACATGCTCATCACTCACTCAACTCAGAAAATTAGGTAAATACAATAAAAAATAATTTAATTTTATCATTACATCATTTTTTTCGGTCATTATTATTTATTATTATTATTTTTTTATCAACTGCATATTTAATAAGTATGAGTAATTTATTATTATTTTTCGGTAATTATTTTTCTTCTATATTCAATAGTTACATTGAGATTTTACATATTTTTTCTTTAATTTTTTAATTTTCAAATTTAACTCAAATAAACTAATAAAACTATTTGTCCTTTATTTAATTATTATTTTCGTTTTAGATTTTTATTTTTATTAATAAAAAGTAACCAAATAAAATTAATATAATAATTTTTAAATTCATATTATTACAAAGTATCTGATTAATTTATAATTTATTAAAATTATTTAATTAATCATTTTAAAATATTTGTATTGTTTATAGTCCCGCACAACATGTGATGGAGGATTAGTTTATAATAAAATTAAACCAAACACTATTTAGTTGATCAATTTTTCTCAAACTATTACAACCCTCCCAAATAAAGTTCAAATTTAATTTCCAACAAGCCCAGGCCCAGGTCCAATAGAGTAGCACAGGCCCAGGTAAAAAGGTGGCTCTGGCCCAGGTCCAAGGGGTGGCCAAGTCCCAGGTTTAAGGGTGGCCCAGGTCCAAGAGAATGGCCCTGCCTATTGCCCTGGCCCATGCCCAACAGGAAGTGCCCACGACGGGGCCCATGTTTAACAAAACAAAATAAATCCAGTTAAAAAGCCCACTAACATTCCGGCGCCAATACCACTACTCATTTCCCGCCAAATCAACAATTCTATAACTAACAATTTTCCCTCCGTTCACCAGTGTCTCACCTTCTCCTCTCTATCGCCATCTCTGCAGCTATGGCTTCTGATTCTTTCAACAATGGTAACGGTAACGGTAATTTCTTCCTTCTGTTTGGTTTAGGAGTATGTTTAATTTTAAAAAAAGGAAATGCTTATTGAATTTTAATCCCTCCACCCAAACAGGTCCTTCATCCCCGGATGATTCCTTCTCAAGTCCAATCGGCAACACATTCTCATCTCCGGCCACTCGCCGTAACACTCGCAGAGGCAGATCTTCCTCATACGTGGCAGCGACGCCTCCTCCTCCGCAGTCCCGCTTCGCTGCTTCTGAATCCACCCCTACTCCCCGCAGGACCACCGGCAGATCCGGTGGCCGCCACGCAGCTGCTTCAACTCCATCTTCCATGTCAGAAGGCGGCCCGCCTTCTTCCGAGGCAGGCGATGACATGGAAGATGCTACCCCTACGTTTGTGTGGGGGACTAATATTAGTGTGCAGGATGTGAAGAGACAAATTCAGATGTTTTTGAAGCATTTTAGGGATGTTAATAGCAGTAGTCAAAGTCAAGGGACTGAGATTTTTGAAGAAGGGAAGTATATGAAAAAGATAAATAGAGTGATGGAGATTGAAGGAGAGTGGCTTGATGTTGATGGGCATGATGTGTTTGATTATGATTGTGATTTGTATAATAAGATGGTTAGGTACCCACTTGAGGTTTTGGCTATTTTTGATATTGTTTTGATGGATATTGTTAGTTTGATTAATCCTTTGTTTGAGAAGCATGTTCAAGTGAGGGTTTATAATCTCAAGTCTTCTACAAGCATGAGAAATCTTAACCCTTCTGGTAATTTTTTATTTTCTTTGATCTCAGATTTTAATTTTCTTGTGGGCGCTGTAACTCTTTTGCAATGTTTCTTTGTTAGGTTGCTATGATTTTTCATGTTCAAGGATTTCTTGAAATGTAAATGTGAATGATTTGAATTTCATGGTTAGACTTTTAGTGGATCAATGAAGATATTCAAGCCAATTTATTGTGCCACCATTGCTATTTTTTCTGATGTGAATAAGAATTTGTAGTATCTTGAATTTCTGTGTGTGTATGTTCGTGCTTTATCTTGTTTTGTTTTCCTATGCATTTTTTATAAATGAAAATTTTGATGGATTCTGGGTGTAATTTGGCTAGATATCGAGAAGATGGTGTCCCTAAAAGGGATGATAATTCGTTGCAGTTCCATAATACCAGAGATCAGGGAAGCAATATTTAGATGCCTTGTGTGTGGCTATTTATCAGATCCTATTGTTGTGGATAGAGGTAACTGCAGCAATTTGTTGGTTTTGCTTGGCTGTATTGTATGTATGTGCTTTTTCCATATGAGGTTATACTGCTTTTTTTACTATTAAATATTATCAGGAAGGATAAATGAACCCCCACAATGCTTGAAGGAAGAGTGCCGTGCTAAAAACTCTATGACTATGCTTCACAACCGGTGCAGGTAATAACAACATTTAGTTTAAGAATATTAATTCTTGCTTCTCTGCAGTGTAATCATCTCCTTTATGTCAGTTTGCTGAAGCCCAACTTCAGAATTGATTTGTGGCCGGAATGCTTTATGATGCAAGTTTTTGTCTCTTTTACTGTGGAACCATCTTTTTCATTTTATCCACTCTCCAAGATTAATTACACTAATGCTCATGGATGACATTCATACAGTCTAACTAAAGGCACAGCTTTTACATTTAGTACAGTTCACTGTACTACATGGAGCTTTTTTGTAACAAGAAAATTTCAATGACCTATAAGTTAATATCCCCTAACTAATGTTTATTGGATAGATGAGGTTAGGGCACATGTAACAGCTAGATTCCCAAACTAATTTAATGGTATGGCTTAAAATTATTAGGTTTGCTGATAAGCAGATTGTGAGGCTTCAGGAGACACCTGATGAGATTCCTGAAGGAGGAACACCACATACGGTGAGCTTGTTGATGCATGACAAGCTGGTGGATGCAGGAAAGCCTGGTGACAGAGTTGAGGTGAGATCAGAAAAGATAATATTTATCTAACACCTTAAATTTCTATCTCTCCTATTATTATTATTTTCTTTTAATGTTTTCTCTATAGGTCACTGGGATTTATAGAGCTACAAGTGTTAGAATTGGGCCTACACAGAGAACTGTAAAATCATTATTCAAGGCATGTATCAATCTTTTATGCCATAGCACAATTTGAAGTCCCTTTAGGCGTAAATGTAATGGTTTTATCCTCTTTGCCTGCAGACTTACATTGATTGTCTTCATATAAAGAAAACTGACAAGTCAAGAATGCTGGCAGAAAATCCTACAGAAATTGATGATGACTCAAGTGGAGCGGAGGAAGATGTCCAATTTGATGAAGCTAAGGTGTGTTATAAATATTTTTTTCTTATGGAAATAACTTTTGTTCATGTTGCATGCTTTGATCACATTATTTTTTGAAGCTGCAGATAGAGGAATTGAAAGAGCTGTCGAGACAGCCTGATATATATGACAGGTTAACAAAGTCTCTGGCACCAAATATTTGGGAGTTGGATGATGTGAAGAGAGGTCTTCTCTGCCAGGTATTTTGTATGAGTTTGGCAAGGCGTGCCCTTAATGATTTGGTTCAATTACCATTTTGATGTTGATTATTAATTGATGGCCTGAAATGCAGCTCTTAGGTGGAAATGCTGTGAAGTTGCCATCTGGTGCTAGCTTCCGTGGTGATATCAATATCCTTCTGGTTGGTGATCCTGGAACCAGCAAGTCTCAGCTACTCCAATACATACACAAATTGTCTCCTCGTGGCATCTATACTAGCGGAAGAGGGAGCTCTGCTGTTGGTTTGACTGCCTATGTTAGCAAAGATCCTGAGACGGGGGAAACGGTATGAAACTCTTTGTTGTGATTCTTAAATTCATTCTACCAGTTGTTGCATGTATGCAAACTTTTGAGAGTGTTGATGCTTATGATGCTATTGTAGGTTCTGGAGAGTGGAGCACTTGTTCTGAGTGACAGAGGAATCTGCTGTATTGATGAATTTGACAAAATGTCTGAAAATGCAAGGAGCATGTTACATGAGGTTACTTGTATTTTCCTTGCCTAGAGTTTTACAGACCATTGTTTTTTCATGCACATAAAATTCTTCATTAGCATGTAACTATCTGTAATCTGCATAAATGCTGGAAATAAGAATCTCAGAAAACGGACATTTTCTCCTAGCCATGTATTCTTTAGATTATTTTCCTATCTCCTTTTGAGGATTGCATAAAACTTTTCCCCCATGAAATATCTGAGTTAATATTTCAGGCTGAAGAATAGGACAATTAACGTCACTGATGCATGCCACCTTGTGTCCGTAAATTATAGACATAGTCGGTGTGGCATTTACATGTTTGATTTATTATAATGGAAGTGTCTAAATCTCATTTTAATTTTTGCAGGTGATGGAACAGCAAACTATTTCAATTGCAAAGGCTGGAATTATTGCTTCCCTTAATGCTAGAACTTCAGTGTTAGCCTGCGCAAATCCAATTGGTTCTCGCTATAATCCTCGGTTGTCTGTAATTGACAACATACACCTTCCTCCTTCCTTGTTGTCAAGGTAAGAGACAGGATCTTTGTGCAATGCAACTGCCTCAATAGAACAGTTTTGTGAACTGCTAAAAGATTAGAGGCTTGTGTTCATGCATCTAACTTGAATGTAACACATGAGAAGAAAATACACTGCAAATTTATATAATTTGGATCTGGTGGCCTTCAGTTTAGCCATAAAGTTATTGTGCCATGGCTGAAAATTAACTATTTTTTATGTCTGTTGTTGCTAAAATGAATCTGATCTTGATGCTTTTTCAGATTTGATCTTATATACTTGATTCTTGACAAAGCTGACGAACAAACAGACAGGCACCTTGCCAAGCATATTGTTTCATTACACTTTGAGAATCCTGAGGTCTGGTGAACTGCAAACCTTTCTCTGAGAGCCAGATTTTTGTTATATTTTAGCTTTAGAATTTGTGATTTCACCTAAAATCTTGTCTATTTGCAGAGTTCTCAGCATGATGTCATGGACATCGCTACATTAACTGCATACTTGAGCTATGCTCGTAAGCATATTCACCCAAAGTTATCTGATGAAGCAGCTGAAGAGTTGACTCGAGGATATGTTGAGATGAGGAGGAGAGGAAATTTCCCTGGTAGTAGCAAAAAGGTGTTATGTTATTCTGTATCTTTCATCCTTCCGTTTCTCATGCAACCTTGTTGGTAGCAACAAACTTGTCACTCACTTAGCTACCTATGCTTGCATAAGCTGTTTTAACGTGTAAATAATGCCATTCCATATTATTGAGAATGTGACTCTATTTCTTCATCATTATCTTCTTCTTTTAGTGTTAACTCGCCAACAATTATCTTGTTTAAAATTGAGAAAAATTGTGTCTTTGAACTTTTTTCCATATATAATTTGACAATGAGACTTTGAAGGTTTTATGTTGCAAATTAATGCATTTTTCCCTGACTTGGCCAACTTTCTTATCTTGTATCAGGTGATAACTGCAACGCCTAGGCAAATAGAAAGTCTGATACGCCTTAGTGAAGCTTTGGCTCGGATGCGCTTCTCAGAATGGGTTAGTATAGCTTCCTCAGTGTCTATCTATAAATACTAGTTTCATGAAGAGCACAATTTTCAGAAGTTTGAGTTTTGTTTGTGCTATGGTGCATGCAGGTTGAGAAGCATGATGTAATTGAGGCATTTCGACTTTTGGAAGTTGCAATGCAACAGTCAGCTACAGATCACTCCACGGGTAATCCTCCAATATTATTATCCCTTAATTTGTTATATCAGTTTCGTGGTAAATACAAGCAGGATAATATGTATATATATAATATAATGATGCCTTCCCAATTCTCCTCTGTACAGGAACTATTGACATGGATCTCATTACAACTGGAGTTTCAGCAAGTGAAAGGATGAGAAGAGAGAATCTTGTATCGGCAACTCGCAACATTATTATGGAGAAGTTGCAACTTGGGGGACCTTCAATGCGCCTTTTGGAGGTAATAGAACTAATCAAATTTCCATCAAAGATTGGATAAATCCTAATTAATAATAATCAGACTCACAACTGACAAACACCTGGGACATTCTTGTTTAATCTTTTAGATACTAGAAGAGCTGAAGAAGCAGAACACCAGCAGCGAAGTTCATCTCCAAGATGTAAGAACACAACCTATGATCTGACACCCACGCACACACTTGGAGAAGATAATGGTGACACTGATTGGCATGTGTTTAACTTTGGTTTTTATTTTTTTGTGCAGCTAAGGACTGCAGTTGCAAATCTAGCAAATGAGGGATTTGTAGTTGTCCATGGCGACAGCGTAAAAAGGATATAGCAAGTTAGAGAACCAAAAGTAGTACTCTGAATCCTGAAAGCCACTATTGCATCACTACAGATATTTCTCCAGGGAATAAAGCCCTGCCTACAAGGAAATCCTGGTGAAAAATACTATGATCAGAAGAGATTATTTAACCAGCACTGCCAAGCCATTGTTTAATTTTTAATTTCCTGTTAGTTGATGATTGTATATTATTTAGTGTTTTTTTTTTTTTTTTTTTGTTAAATTAACGAAATTAAGGGAAGTTTCCCTAATGTCTGAAAGTGTTGAGGACCATAAATTTGATGGGCTTGTAGCTAATTATTATACTTTGTGAGGCAAAGGGTGGCCTTTTGCAAATTTAGCCATAAAATTTCTTTTTCGATCAATTTAGTCAAATTCCAAAGAATAGTAGTAGAAGAAATTCATTTAGTATTAGTGGATCTTTAATAGTCTCATAATTCTATGGAAATGTATGTTTATTAAAATTTTTAATGGTTAAAACTTTAAACAAATATCTTTGATAGTCATTTCCCATTTTTATTCAAGTTTTTTTTTTTCAAGAAAATGGTGCAATTTTTCTTCACTGGATATAATTTTGATAACAAATTTAAATTCTTTGAGATTTCATATTGGTTGTGGAGTGTATGTTTAGAATTGGGAAAAAAATTAAAATTTTTTTGAAACATAAATTTAAATTATCTATAAGGATTAGTTATTGTGGCTCGGTGGTGAATTTGGCATGTTGATATGCTAATACCAAGGAGGGCAAATTTGAAATGGTGTTGCTAGGATGGGACTTCCATGGAAACAGAACCAAATATCTGAGGTCAATCAAAAAAAAAAAAAAGGTAAATTACAATTTACCCCAACTTCATTCTTGACTTTTCAAAAATATATTTATTCATCCTTTCTTTTTGCAATAATATACCATTTTCTTCTTCTGTTATTATTTCCGTTAAAATTACCATTAATTGACATGAAATGACAATTATACCTTCCAGTGGATTATATATTTGATTAGAAATAAATACTTTTTGGCCACTCTAGTTTATCATATTATACTACTTACCCCTTAAAATTTAACATACATATTTTTATTTTTTTGCATTATTATAGTTTTACTCTATTTATCAAAAAATTTATTAAAATTACGGCTAAAATAATATTTAATTTAAAAGGTGGTTCAATCATAAAATAAAAAATAATTTTAATTAACTTAATTCATAAACCTAATAGTTTAAATTGATAATTCAAATAAAAAATAAAACTTGAAGGTAAAAAAGTATTTATACTTAACTAAAAAAAATTTATGCAACATAAATGCTTCAAGTTAATATTTAAATGGAAATATTTGAAATTTAAAACAATTAATTAGTAATTACAAAAAATTGGAGAAAATTAAAGTTAAATTTAGGTATTTTTTTATTTTATTAAATAGTATATGTAGGCGGCGGGGTTCAGCGCGCGCCCAAGTGTTCGGCGACCACGGCACTATGCGGGCTCAGGGCCCACTAGGAGTACAACGTTGGGCCTTTTTAAAGGGCTTTAGTTGGAGAATGGAGTCGCCACCTGGATAAAACTCGGGACACACTTTTACAGCAACTGGATTCCACGGAAGAAGCCCAGCAGCCGTCCTCAGAGATTGGGTCCGGAAACTGGGTATGGGCTTTTAGCGGCCCACCCGACCTTGCGATCGGCCTCCGTTTGTGTTTTATGTTTTATTATTTTTAGTTATTTAATTATTTCTTGAATTACATGCAAATGGCTATTTTAATTCAAACAATTGTCAAATTTTACAATTTAGTCCAAGTAGATTAAATTAATCCATTT
>CATIWO010732133.1:0-11324 GCA_949673435.1 Macaranga tanarius | reverse complement strand
TGAATCCTTCTTTTAATTAATCAAAAATTTTAAATGTATTTAGAGTCCAATTCTTCGACAATTGGGTTTTAGCTGCCATCTTTCATCATTGGGCCTTTTGCCTCGTCGGCCGGGTCAAACCATGTGTCCACAGATATTATTTTTTATGACTGTATTTTTTAGGGTGATAATATTCTATTTAATGATAAGGGTAATTTTGAGTGTTGTATAAGACTTAAGACGAAGGACAAAGGCAAATTTGAAGTGATTCTTGTTTATTAGTTTCATTTTGGTTGCTTTTTGATTTTTTGATATGCTTTTGTATGATTGTTTTTGTTTTTAATTTGTATTAGTTTAGTTTATTAGTTTCATTTTCGATTGCTTTTTAGTTGATTTTTGGTTTCTGATATTCTTTTGTATGATTGTTTTTATTTTTGATTTGTATTATTTTAGTTTATTAGTTTCATTTTGGTTGATTTTTGGTTTCTGATATTATTTTTTATGACTGTATTTTTTAGGGTAATAATTTAATATTTAATAATAAGGGTAATTTTGAGTGTCGTGGAAGACTTAAGTCGAAGGACAAAGATAAACTAACTGAAAAGTCTGTTGGCATTGTTGTTGAGATAGGAAGTGATTCTTGTTTGGTATATGTTATTTACACTATAAATTTATTTTTGTATCTTTATAGTTTATTTTTGGTTTCTGATTTTATTTGCGATTTGTTATTTTTAGGTTAGGATAAAAAGAATATGAAAGATGATTCAATTGATGTTGCTAATGTTATTAGTAATGTAGTTAGAGTTGTTGGAACTATGAGTGGTGAACTTGTATTTTTTTTGTTCTTTTATTTTTAAAAATTTTTAATTTGTATTAATTGAGTTTATTAGTTTCGTTTTGGTTACTTTTTGGTTGATTTTTGATATTATTTTATATGATTGTTTTTATTTTTTATTTGTATTAGTTGAGTTTATTAGTTTTATTTTGCTTGCTTTTTGGTTGATTTTTGATTTCTGATATTAGTTTTTACGACTGTATTTTTTAGAATGATAATATTCTGTTTAATGATAAGGGTGATTTTGAGTGTCGTGAAAGACTTAAGCTGAAGGACAAAGGCAAATTTGAAGTTATTCTTTAATTTTGAGTATAATTATATTAAATTTATTGATTAGTTTCTGAAAATATAGCAATTGTATATTGTAATATATGTACTGTTGCTTTATTTATATTTGTTATGAATGTATTAATTTTTCAGTAATGATTTGTAATTGAATTTTTAAAAATTTCAAAATATAGAAGGTAATGTAGTTGCTTAATATTATTTATTAATATTAATATAAATATAAGCGAGTTTCATATACGGATTAGAAACCTAAAGTAAACTAAAAGTATTCAATATTGCATTGGTTAATATCTATAGAAATGTAGCAGAGTGTTTCATATATGTAAAATAAACCAAAAGTAAACTAAAATTATTCAAAATTTAATTGATCTGTTTTATTGATTAGTTTCTTCAGAATTTTATTGATCAACATTCTTCATTAATCTCATAAAATTACAGTAAATTGTTTCTATATTGAAAATAAATTAAAAGTGAACTGAAAGTATTTAAAATTTTATTGATTCATATACGAAAAAGAAACTAAAAATATTTAACATTTCATTGTGTTTTTGGAGGATTTCTTCTTTACACAAGAAAGAGTTGATTATGGCTTTTTTTGACAATTAAACAAATTAAACAATACAGGAAAAACAAACAACATAGAATCTTGGTGACATCATTTCTAACAATGTTTGTGGCCTCAAATTTTTGCAACGTAAGAAAAATAAATATTGAGCTAATATTAAATCCTAATTCGGATGCAATTGTATGTGTTGGTGTTGGTAAGACCATTCTTTGATAGTAAGGGTATTGAGATTTCAAGCTTCAGTGTAGAAGTATCGGTGTGATTATCCAGCTAATACTCAATCCTATTCATTACAAGCAAATACAAATTTAAATAAACTCTTATTTTTTAAAAAATATCTATTTCGATAAATAGATTAAGATTATTAAAGAGATAGAAATAAACTCATACCCTACTATTTATTTTTTGAACAGGATTTCTGTTTCCCTTTAATAATTTAAGATACCCTTAAGTTTTATGTTATGAGCACAAATGTATTATAATCTACTGTTTGTGAATTTACATTTCATATTTCAATATTACAATGCCCTTTAGACATGGTATAAGAATTAATTTTCTAATTTTTTTGATGTATATTTGACTAAATAACTTTTATTATTATACAAACAAAAATAAAGTCATGCTTCAATGTAACAATATAACTTACAGAGTTATGAAATCTTTTAGCAAATGGGTTAAGCAAGATAAATACAAGATCAATGGCAACCTAATTTCATCTTTCAAGAATAATAAAAGAGATTATCAGTTTCTTAAAAAATGCAAGGTAGCTTGCAAATCCTGTTCGTTAAAATTCATCTCTCTTTATACAATTGGCAAGAAAAATAATAAGAAAGGATCACTTGGGAGCTGAAACTGTACATATATTTGCCAGGACAAGACCTAACATGTAATGAGGTAAATCTAACTATTATTACATTCAAGTTTTAAGAATATAAAAAAGAGATGTTATATTTTGTTACATTGGAACAATATGAATATTCACTTGTATATGATCAGGACCAACCAACTGAATCACAATTTTATGTTTCTCTACCAAGGTGGTTGATGAAAGACCTCAAGCACAACCCCTCTTGCGAGGAACCTGCCATTTACATTAATTGCACATACCTGTTAAGGTGAAAGGACACCCTTTCACACATGCTTTCAACAAACCCTCTCTGAGATAAGTCTGACTAAAGTGACAAATCAAATTTCTAGCAGCCATATTCGCTGCTTCTTTCTACAACCTGTTGGATGAATGAATAAGGCACTACTGCTCTATTCTTGTATGATTAGGGAAGCATTTGAAATTTTTAGGCCAGTGACATAACATAGAGGAGAACCAGTTTAAGGGAGAGTCAGGTGTAGGTAAACGGTAAGGGCCTTTCTCAATGCATTAAACCTAAGACTCACCGACCATGTCAGTATTATTATCATGGAAACCATCTAATGACTCCCCAGTTATGGACCCTAAAGCATCATTTGTGGCACCATTTTTAGAAGTTGCTTTGGACTCAGTCCTTCTACGAATTCATGGAGAAGGCCTAGATACTGAGTAACTTTCTGAAAAGTCTGCACCCTTTCTCTTCTTTGTTAAGGTCAGAAACCCCATTTCAAAAGCTTCCAATGCCTTCATGGTCAAAGGACGATTCCTTATACTCTGCCTTCGGCTATTCATAGTAGGCAATTGCTCTGTTTGAAGCCCAACATCAAGAAGTTTAAATGGATTGGGCTGCTAACTTGGTTCAGATACAGAGGATGAATTGTTTACACATGAATAGTAATTATTTTGCTCCGCGGCTGTATTTTTATTTATGGGTTGTAATTCCTTTCTCCTCTCTTATTTCTTATGGAATTGGACTATATTTTGGACTTTTAATTTTTGAGTTGTACTCTTTTCTTCTCACCCCCTTCTTTAGATGTTTTTTTTATTATTTATTATGATATAACCTAACTTAATTAATAATTATAAAAATGATATACATGTAAAAATTATTAACATTTTATGAATTTACTCAGTTGTGTGGAATTGTGTAATTGCATGTAATAAAAAATTAATAAATATTTATAATAACTAGAATACAAATAGAGGTTCAGTATCCGAAATCAATATCTGAAGGTGGTTGTTGGACCTTTATAGAATCCAATTACCGTAATATTTAGTTTCCTAGTTATTACCCGGGTAGTAACTCCTTCTCTAATTCTAGTTTTTGTGGCTAGTTTTATATTCTTAAGTGGGTTACAAAGTCTGCACATTGTCGTAGTTGCTAAGTATTTAGGGGTACACTAAACCCCGCTGCCTACGGTAACGACTCCACTGGGGATAGAGATACTAATTTTTGTGTCCTATTTGATGCGAATGATCATGGGAGGATTTCACCAAATACTTTGCCAAATTTGGTCAAGTCAAGGAATGATAAGAATTAGGATCCATTGAGCTATGATGGAGGCCCAATTACACGAGCAAGAGCTAAGAAGATAAAAAAGGCTATTATGGGGCTTATTCAAAGGCATTTGGAGCTTATGGAGAAGAATCAAAGCGAAGTCAAAGTCAAAGGTCAACTCATGGTCAACAGTCCATCAATTATGGATTTAAGCCCAAGATATGTGCATCTAATTCAATACGAAGAACTTAGGCCACAAAAAGTCTAAACACATAAATTGGGCTAAGGGGCAGCAAGGAGCATGTGTTGGGTTTATTTCTAAGCCAAAGAATTACAAACAAGGCCGAATGTACATATGGCAGCCTAAGATGCATAAATTCAGCTAGCCTTAGTATTTATCTAGATTAGTTATTTTGTTTCCTATTCTAATTAGGTTAGTAGTTGTTTGATTGTTATCCTAATCTAGTAGTGGTCATTTATTTTTTTATCTAGTCTAATTAGGATTGTGTTGTTATTATCCTAATCTAATTAGGAGGATAGGAGTTATTATTATCCTAATCTAATTGGGAGGATAAGAGTTATTAGTCATCTATTTCTATAAGAATTAAGATTCCTATCCTTATAAGGAACTTTTTTAGTTTAGGATTAGAATAGCCTATATATACTTGTAATAAACTTCAAATTTGGCAGATTCGATACTTTTTATTCAGAATTTGAATTTTCTAAGTTCTTGTGAAGAGCTTTAATTTGAATTTTCTTCTTAATTGAGTTGTAAATTCAGTCCCTTTGATAATTAGAGTTCTTAGTTATTAGATAACTAAAGGGTTCTAATTCCTTTGGTTTATACTAGATAAATTCTTGGGCAAGGTTCTAATAGATTATTATAGTTCTTGTTAGCTAGATTAGTAAGGGTTATATCAGTTTGGAATCAGAGGTTAGACTTTGGTATTAGAGCTTAGGCTCTAGTATAAGCTACGTATCCTTTAATGTTGTGTTCGTGCATCAACATATAAAAAAATATTGCATTATTCAAGAGGAATTTAGTAACAATAAAACTCATCATCAACTTTGCATGCAAGTGATTCGGCCTCAACAAAAATAAGAGAAGCACCAAGATCATCAAAGTCCCATTCAATTACCGATTACATTATCTTGCATTAAATCATGTAAGTAGCAATTCTAACCCCTAAAAACTCATCACATCTGCATATTTTTTGTTATTTTCCTTCACCTACATCATTCTAACCTTCTACCCCTTCTTTTCACCCGTTATCACAAATCTTGAATCTCAATCTTAAAGAAAACATCCAAGATTCAATCTTTTTTAAAAATTCAAAATCCTTCACCTCACATCACATTATTCAAAACCTATAAAAGCAAAAAACACAAAAAAAATTATGCATAAATAACCTCAAAAATCAGACTAACCCGAAACCACCCAAAATCACATATTATGATTTAAGCTTCAAGAGGTATTTGGAGGCTTTCAAATTTGTTTAGTTTTATGTTTTAGTGATATTCTGTTAAAAAAAGTCAAAAAGTTATATTAACTTGTGTTTTCTTCTTGTTTTGGTCGAATACTTCATTAAGGCCATAATTCATTCTTTGCATTGTTAGCTTTAGTTATCAAAGTTCTAAAACTTATAATTCTCTTTAGAAGTAGTGAAAGTTTAGCTCAAATAAGAACTTAAAGGGAATTCTATGTGTGATTGAATTGGTGAGTGCATTAGAGTGATACTAATCTAGTCGAGGGAAACACCTGAAGGAGTGTTAGAATAGGTATTTTCTATCATTTTCTTAAAGGTTTACATTATGGATCATAAGGAGAAAATTACTTTAGAGGTGCTACAAGGGATGTTACAAAAGATGATGGTACAAAAAGAAGACATGAGGCATGAAAACTGTAAGGTTCAAGAAAGGTTAGAGAGGTTGGAACTAGGCACTCTTAGCTGAACAAGAGACACCAAATGAAGTCTTTTTGATGATTTAGAAAAGGAGGTAGCCAAAGAAGGTTCTACATGTTCCAATAAAGACAAATCCAAAGATGGGAATTTGGGATCAATTAAGATCAAGATTCCAACTTTCCATGGGAAAAGTGATCCTAAAGCATATCTAAAGTGGGAGAAGAAGGTTGAGCGTGTATTTGAGTGCTACAACTACACCAAAGAGATTAAGATGAAATTGGCAACTGTTGAGTTCACTGATTATGTAAGTATATGGAGTGACCAATTTACCTCTATTAGGTGCAGAAGTGGAGAAAACCCTATTTCTCCATGGTTTGAGATGAAAACTATTATAAGGAAGAGATTTGTACTCCAACACTACTATAGAAAGTTGTACAACCAATTATAAAGGTTGAATCAAGGATCTAAGAGTATTGAAGAGTATCACTAAGAGATGGAGATGGCCATAATTCAAGCAAATATTGAGAAGGATAGAGAGGCTACCATGGCACTTTTTTTCAGATTTGAACTGTGAAATTGCTAACCTTATTGAGTTGCATCATTATGTAGATTTAGAGGATATGGTACATGTGGTGATCAAGATTAAAAAGTAATTAAAGGTGAAAATAAAGGTTGTTTTGACTCTAATATCATCATGTTCATGAAGTTGAATTGGAAAAGAAATAAGGGAGGTGATGTGAGTACAAACAAGGGCAGATTTAAACAAAGCAAAAGCAAAGATATCACTAAACCAAAGACGCAACCTAAAGATGATAAGTTTAAAGGTTAATCACATGATATACAATGCTTTAGGTATTTGGGATGTGGACATAGAGCTGCACAATGTTCGAATGCAAAGGTAATGACCCTATGTAATGGGGAGGTGGTAAGTGAAGATAAGGATGATGATGACTTAAGTGATATGCCACTATTGGAGGATGCTTCTGACATGGAGGGTAATGAACCAGCCCCTCAAAGACTAGTTTTCACATTGGTAACAAGGTATGCTCTAAACATACAAGCTAAGGATGATGAGGTACAATGCAAAAACATCTTTCATACTAGATACGTTATTAATAATAATTTGTGTAGTATGATCATTGATGGTGGTAGTTGTACTAATGTTGTTAATGCTAGTTTAGTTGATAAATTAGGATTGAAAATAACTAAACATCCTAGACCTTATAAGTTACAATGGTTGAATAATAGTGGGGATATTAAGGTGACCAGGCAAGCATTAATTTCATTTTCTATTGGGTGTTATCATGATGAGGTTTATGTGATGTAGTTCCTATGCATGCTAGTTATATATTATGAGGCTTAGCAATATGATAGGCATGTTATACATTATGCATTTTTTAATAAATATTCATTCAAGATGAATGGTAAATCTATCAATTTGTTATCTATGACGCCTAAAGAAGTGTATGAAAATCAAAAGATTTTGAGTAAATGTGAGAGTGCATATGAAAAAGAAAATGTGCACAAGCAAAAAGAGAGTAGTGAGAAAAGCCAAGAAAGGCATGAGATTAGAGAGGAAAAAGGAGAAAAAATAGAGAAGATGCACAATGAGGAAAAAATTCATGAGGGTGTGCATGCAAAGGGAGAGAATAATGTGCAAAGAGTGGCAAAAAAAAAGAGGTAAAAGATAATTTCTTTACAAGAGAGGGTGAGGTTCGAAAGGCTTATCTAAACAGGCAGCCGATGATACTGTTGGTATTCAAAGGTGCATGTTTATCTTTTAACTCTAACCTAATTGTCTCTTCCCTTTCTAGTTCTTTTCAAGCTTTGTTATAGGAATTTAAGATTTATTTCCTGAATTTATGCCTGATAGTTTACCGCCGTTAAGGGGGGATATGACATCAAATTGATTTCATTCCTAGAGCACAAATTCCAGATAGACTAGCCTATAGGAGCAACCCTAAAGAAATAAAGGAGTTACAATGACAAGTGGATTATTTATTGTCTAAAAGGTTGATTAGAGAAAGCATAAGCCCATGTGTTGTTCCTATTCTATTAGTGCCTAAAAAGGATGGAACATGGTATATGTATGTTGACTGTTGTGCCATCAATAAAATCATTGTAAAGTATCGCTATCCTATTGCTCATTTAGATGATATGTTAAAAAAATTACACAGTGTATGTATATTCTCTATAATTGATTTAATGGTTGGATATCATCAAATTAGAATTAAAATAGAGGATGAATGGAAAACTACCTTTAAAATGAAATATGGTTTATATGAGTGGTTAGTAATGCCTTTTGAATTAACAAATGCTCCTAATACTTTTATACATTTGATGAACTATGTTTTACATAAATTCATTGGCAGATTCATTGTTGTCTGTTTTGATGATATACTTATGTATAGTAAACTAGAAAATCATGTTTTGCATGTTAGATTTGTTTTTAGTGTTTTGCGTGCACAAAAGTTATATGCTAAGCTTGCTAAATGTACATTCTGCGTGCCTAAGGTTATATTTTAAGGTTATGTTGTTAATGAGCATGGTATAGAGGTTGATAATGAAAAGGTTAAGGCTATTGAATTTTGGCCTACACCTAAGAATATTGGGGATGTTCGTAGTTTCCATGGCTTAGCTAGTTTTTATAGGCATTTTGTGCATGGTTTTTTTAGCATAGCCACCCCTTTGACAGAAGTTATTAAAAAGAATGTTGGTTTTAGGTGGGGTAATGAACAAGATAGGGCATTTAACGTGCTTAAATCTAAGTTAATTTCTGCTCCTATTCTTGTTTTACCTAACTTTGATAAAACTTTTGAGATTGAATGTGATGCTTCTGGAGTGGGAATTGGAGTCGTGCTTATGCAAGAGGGTAAGCCCATTGCTTATTTTAGTGAAAAACTAAATGGTGCAATATTGAACTATCATGACAAGGAGATGTATGTATTGGTGAGGGCATTAGAAATGTGGCAGCACTACCTTTTGCCTAAGAATCATTATCCATACCGACTATAAAAAGTTTGAAGCATTTGAAGGGTCAAAACAATCTCAATAAATGACATGCAAAGTGGAGTGAGTTTATTGAGTCCTTTCCATATGTCATTTAAATACAAATAAGGTAAAGAAAATGTTGTGGCTGATGCATTGCGAAGGTATATGCTTCTTACTACTTTGGATGCTAAATTGCTTAGTTTTAAGCATATTAAAGAGTTGTATGCATATGATCATGATTTTAGCAATGTGTATAATACATGTGAGAAAGCTGCCTTTAACAAATTTTATAGGCATAGTAGGTACTTGTTTCATTTGAATAAGCTTTGTGTGCTTAAATATTCTTTGCGTTTGATGTTAATTCGTAAGGCACATAAAGGAGGGTTGATGGGACACTTTGGCATAGCTAAAACTTTAGATGTTTTGTAAAAGCACTTCTTTTAGTTGAATATAAAATCGGATGTATTTAAGTATTGTGCTAATTGTATCATATGTTTACAAGCTAAGTTTAAAG
Organism: Macaranga tanarius; assembly: GCA_949673435.1. Taxonomy (NCBI): domain Eukaryota; kingdom Viridiplantae; phylum Streptophyta; class Magnoliopsida; order Malpighiales; family Euphorbiaceae; genus Macaranga; species Macaranga tanarius. Next base: position 1,885 of record CATIWO010732133.1, on the reverse strand, counting down.
TACATCCATGTGGGTTGTATACACCATTGCCTATTCCACATTTACCTTGGGTAGATGTTTCTATGGACTTTGTACTTAGACTACCTAGGACTAGGCATGGTAATGATAGCATATATGTGGTAGTTAATAGGTTTTCTAAGATGGCACACTTTATTCCATGTCATAAAACTGATGATGCTTCACATGTTGTTGATTTGTTCTTTAGAGATGTAGTACATTTGCATGGTATGCCTAGAACTATTGTTAGTGATAGGGATGCTAAGTTTTTGTCCTACTTTTGGAAGACCTTGTGGGCAAAATTAGGAACTAAATTGTTGTTTAGTACTACTTGTCATCCATAAACTGATAGTCAAACTGAAGTTGTGAATAGAACTCTAGGACAATTAATGCGTGCTATCATTAAAAAGAATATCAAATCTTAGGATGAAATTATGCCTCATGTAGAGTTTTCATATAATAAGGTTGTGCATTCATCTACTCATTATTCACCTTTTGAAATTGTGTATGGTTTTAATCCTTTAACACCATTAGATTTATCACCTTTACCTTTGGAAGATGTTAATTTATATGGTGCTAAGAAGGTAAATTTTGTGCACAATTTTCATGAGAAAGTAAGGCAAAATATAGAGAAAAGGTACCAACAAGTGGTAGATCAAAGGAATCAAGGGCGTAAAAAGTGGGTTTTTGAACTTAGTGATTGCGTGTGGTTGCATTTGTGCAAAGAGATATTTCCTATCCAAAGGTAATCTAAGCTATAACTAAGAGGAGATGGGCCATTTCAAATTGTTGCAAGGATTAATGACAATGCCTATAAATTGGATCTCTCTGGTGAGTATAATGTTAGTGCAACCTTTAATATTTCTGACCTTTTTTCGTTTGATTATAAAGGTTGAGATTCGAGTGTGAATCCTTTCGAGGAAGGGGACAGTGATGCAAATGATCATATGAGGATTTGACCAAACACGTTGCCAAATTTGGCCAAGTTAAGAAACGACAAGAATTTGGATCCATTGAGCTATGTTGGAGGCCCAATTACACAAGCAAGAGCTAAGACGATGAAAGAGGCTATTATGGGGCTTGTTCAAAGGCATTTGGAGCTTATGGAGAAGAGTCAAAGCGAAGTCAAAGTCAAAGGTCAACTCATGGTCAACAGTCCATCAATTATGAATTTGAGCTCAAGATATGTGTATTTAATTTAATATGAAGAACTTGGGATACAAGGAGTCTAAATACATGAATTGGGCTAAGGGCAGCAGGGAGCATGAGTTGGGTCTATTTCTAAGCCCAAGAATTACAAATAAAGTCGAATGTACATATGGCAGCCCAAGATGCATAAATTCGACTAGCCTTATATTTATCCAGATTAATTAGTTATTTTGTTTCCTATGCTAATTAGGTTAATGGTTGTTTGATTGTTATCCTAATCTAGTAGTAGTCATCTATTTGTTATCTAGTCTAATTAGGATTATGTTGTTATTATCCTAATCTAACTAGGAGAATAATAGTTATTATTATCCTAATCTAATTAGGAGGTAACAGTTATTAGTTGTCTATTCTTACAAGGATTAAGATTCCTATCCTTATAAGGAACTTGTTTAGCTTAGGATTATAATAGCCTGTATATACATATAATAAACTTCAAATTCGGCAGATTTGATATTTTTTATTCAGAATTTGAATTTTCTAAGTTCTTATAAAGAGCTTTGCTTTTTAATTGAGTTGTAAATTGATGAGTGTGAAAAATACATGTTTTAAGCACTCTATTATATTGCATTTTAGTTTCTTTTAGTTGCATTAGTTAGTTACTTTGTAGTTAATTTAGTTAGTTTAATTGTTTTGTCTTAATTAATAGTATTTATTTGTTTTTAGATAATTCTTTTATGTT
>CATIWO010732048.1:0-12095 GCA_949673435.1 Macaranga tanarius | reverse complement strand
TTATTAAAAATAATTAATAACAACTAACTTTTCTATATTAAATGTATATAACTATTTTTATAATTTATAATTTAAAATAAAATAAATATTATTTTAAATTATAATTAACAATTAAATAATAATAATTATATATATATATATATAATCTTCTTAAAAATTTATACTAATAAGATTTATATTTTAAAACTAATTTTCACATAATTTTTATTAATAATTTTAATAATTAATAAATTAAAGATGGCAAATTATTATTTATTATTATGTATTTTTTAAATAATTCACATAATTAAAAAATATTATAAAAATATATTAAATTATAGTTAAAAATAATCTATACCCTTAATGGTCATTTAACATACTAACAGCAACAACTAATGAAATTTCACCAAACGGTTCATATTTATCAGCTATCAGCTATCAGCTACCAGCTATCAGCTAACCTCAACAGCTATCAGCTGATATAAACAGCTAAACCAAACAGGCCCTTAATTATGCGAATCTTCTAGTTTTCCTCCATTTTTGTGACTAAAAGTTGCCCCTAAATGTATATTGTTTAAATCTTAATCATAAAAATTCCTATATAATCTTGTTATGCCTAAGCATTAGAGAACAATACCACAAAAACGTATTGAACTTTGCAACATTGAAATAACCTATACTCAGAATTATGGACAAATTCTGCTACTTTTGGTATAGCAATTTCTGTTTCAGGATATTTTATTTGAGCGTCAAGATCCAATCCTGATACAACCACATCTTCTCCTTAATTTCCAGTTAACTTCTAAACTGAATTCCCCGCATCACTTTAAGACCAGTGATTTTTGCATCTCCAACATGGGTGAATGAAGCTGAAGAACCTTAAAATTGGCCGAACACTTTATCATCATTACTTATTGACTCTTCCCACCATTGCTACACATTTGGCAGCAGCAAACGATACATTTAATCATTTGGAGTGTCCATTTATTTATGTTCAATCACTATCCATTTTCTATTCCCAACAGAAAAAAATTGAGGATTCCTAAACAGAGCAACCCTCCAGAGGATTGCTTCATAAATACTAGCCTTGTTCCAATCTTTGGTTGCATTTTTCTATGCTTTGAATGCATGCTTTCAGGGTTAATTGGCTGATTAGTGGTGATAGTAGAGATAGGAAGTGCGAGAGACATTAGTTTACAATCATGTCGTGGTCTCAGTTTGTAAAATTTATCAAGTTTTGGTCTAAATTTTAATTTCAAGTTAGTTTTATTTCCAGAGTAAACCATCTATATATATATATATATATATATATATATATATATATCTCTCTCTCTCTATATATATATATATAAAGGAAAAAGATTCTTGACGTGCGAAGAAACAGCTACAGTGCTATCTCTCGCGCGTCAAGTTACAATTTTACCCCTCTGAAAAAAATCCTTCCAAATATCGAGGGGCAAAAAAGTAATTTTTCCCCTAGTTTTTTGTCTCGTCCCTCCTCTTTGACACATGAATTGCTAATATTCTAACACACGTTCAACTCTCAATATCTTCTATTTGTTTTCTTTAGATTATCGTCCTTTCAACTCTTTCATTTACAACTTTACTGAACCCTTCCACTTCTCTTTGGTTTTTTTCCCTTTTTTATTCCTCGAAAAGGGGGTAAATTACACTGACGGTACTCAACCTTTGACACATATATTATCAAAGTACCCAACTTTTTTTTGTAATGCAAAACCTCCCAACCTTTGATTTTGATAATGCAAAAGTGTCCAAAGCCACTTTCCAGCAGTCGGAGCTGACATGGCGTATATGTGGAGTGTGACGTGTCATTACACGTCAATAAGTGAGATGGATTGTGACACGTGGTGATATGTCATCGCCACGTGTCACTAAAAGCATAAAAAAACTTAAATTTCCAACTCTCCCGATGTCTGACTTCCCTCCCAAAAAACGGAAGCATTTAATGCAGGCCACCAACCACAATAACTCCATTTTTTTCAGAGAAACCCAAATGCATGTTCTTATTTCTTGAAAAATAAAGAGGAGTTTTCATATTTTTATTCATCCTTACTGCAAGCGTAGATGTTATAGCATTGAATATATTGGCCATCACTCTCCCTTAAATTTGCATTTATTAATCATTAAAGAAGTGTAAGGAAACAAAAACTCTCTGTGTTTAAGTTATGGGTTTGGGTGATAAAAAATTTGTTTGCATGTTGTGGTCTAGGGTGAGAATCGACGATTTTAAACATGTTGTTGTGATGTATGACAGATATTGAAAAGCTTTATCGGTGGTGGGGCTTCGAAGTGAAGAAAGTAAGAGACAAAAAATAAACTGGTGGTCCTATGAGAAGAAATGTTGCCGTTAGAGTCAGGTAATGTTCAAAATGACATTTATTGTAGTTATAGATAAATGGTATACTTGGAAGTTATATTATATATATGACAATTGTTGAATTTCATGTTATTTAAGATAAAAATATATATAGAATGGGTTGCATGTTTATTTTGTTGGGGGGTTTGAAAATGTTGAGTTTGTTAGGTTTTTTAGGAAAATAAAATAGAATAAATTGCTTTATTTGTGCAGAGAAATTTTTAATGCACTTGCACCATAATGGTAAATTTAGTGAATGGGGTTATTATAATAGGGAAGTACATGATGAGTACATAGAAACTGATTCACCGTCTTTGGTGAGGATTGATGTGGTTGCTAGAAATATGGGCGTGAGAGGTGCAATCATGTACTATTGGAGGGAGCCGAACAAGGACTTCAAAAGTGGTTTAAAAATATTAGAACATGATGATGCTATCTTTGAGATGATGGTGTATGCTATTAATGTAGGAGAAATAGATGTGTATGTCAAGCATCTTAGCAAAGATGAATTTAAAAAAATAATGAATCCAAGAAGAGGCATAGTTATTGAAGAGTTGGCAGACGATAATGAGGTTGAGTCAACTATGCAAGTAGTTAAGGGTGGTAGGGCAGGGTCAGTAAATGCAAGTAGGGTTGTGCATCGGTCGGTTTCGGTCAGTTCGGTCAAAGAACCCCCAAAACCGACCAAAACTAACTAAGAAAGAATTTTGACCGAAACCGAACTGAACCAGAGGAAAACCGAATTTAACCGAACCAACTCAGTTTGGTTCGGTCGATCAGTTAACCAATTTTTTTTAAATAAAATTTTTATTTATTATTTTATAATTTTTTAAGCTTATTCTTTAATTATATAACTAAAAAAATATTTTTTATTTATAATTTTAATATTATTAATATATTTATTTAATATTTTTATAATAAATATTTATGTGAGTCGGTCGGTTCAGTTATTTTATATTTTTCAACTTGAAAACTGAAACTGAACCGAACCGGTCGATTATATATTTTTAAAAATTAAACTGAACCTATATATAACTGAACTAGTCGGTTTGGTTCGGTTAGTCAGTTTTCAGTTTTTTTTGCTCATCCTTAAATGCAAGTAGTGATGGGGTGGAAATTTCATATGACATTGCCATTTTAGAAAACAACATTGAAAGTCTAAAGAGGGGTCTGAACATTGAAGATGAAACTGAAGATGATGATTTCAATGGGGTAGTGTAAATGCCTGATGATGAAGCAGAACCTAAAATTTCATGTGAGCCAGCAGAAGAAGAAGCTTATCCTGAAGATGAAGTTAATGAAGAAGATGAGGCAGAAGAAGGGGAGGGAAATATTGAAGCAACATATAATGATAGAGGTGAGCATATGGATAGTGCTGGTGTATAATAATTGGATGGGATAGGTCAAATAGACATTGGACAGTCAGAGCAAGAAGACGCAAATGATTTCTTTAACCTTAACTATGACATTATTAATAGAGATGAGGATTTGATTGAGGTTTTGAGATAGACTGGTCTACTAAGATTAAGGGGCAGTTCTGGTGAAGGTGGTGGGTACAAAAAAGTAGGAAATAGACCTGCTAGCAGGCCTAAGGCATGTGGGGTGGAAATTGATTTAGGTGGGGTAGATGCGATATTGAGATGTGAAGAACATGAGGTGCAGTCTGACTATGAAGCATCTAATGAGCTTAATACAGAGTCAGACTCAGAAGATGAGGACCACAAGGTGAACAAAAAGAGGAAAAAATTTCCTTCTTTCAATGCTGATAAGGACATAGAGGACCCAACCTTTATGGTAGGCCTACTTTTTAGGCACAAAGAGGAGTTCAAAGAAGCTTGCAGGCAGTGGGGTATCAAGAATAGGTTCCAGCTGCATTTCCCCAAAAATAATTTGCAGAAGCTTAGGTGTGAGTGCTATAAAAGCTATCGGTTTTGGATATATGCTTGTAAATTTAACAAGCATGATCCTGAGGATAAAACTTTTCAAGTGAGGACCTTCAATCTCAAACATAAGTGTGGGAAGATACATAGCAACTTCCATGTGACTTCCAAATGGCTTGCACAAAAGTACATTGAAACATTTAGAGTTGACCCTTCTATGAGTCTGGCTGGTTTTGTTGATACAGTGAAAAAGGAGTACAAGTACTCTATTTCAACTGTAAAAGCATGAAAAGCAAGGGATTTAGCTTTGAAGATAATAAATGGAGATGAGAAATAACAGTATGGCAGATTACATGAATACAAGTAAAAACTGTTGAGGATAAATCCTGGCACTACTATTGAGTTTATGGAAGAAAAAGGTGAGTTCAAGGGAGTATATGTTTGTTTGGATGGCCTAAAAAAAGCATTTAAAGCATGTGGAAGACCTTTAGTGTGTTTGGATGGCTGCTGGCTCAAAGGGACATATGGGGGGCAACTTCTGGCTACTACTACCATTGACCCCAATGATTGCATTTTACCTGTGGCATGGGCTGTAGTGAGGACTGAAAGCAGAGAGACCTGGACATGGTTTCTGATTTTGTTGAAAGCAGACTTAGGTATGCTGAATTCACACCATTGAGTCTTCATGTCTGACAGACATAAGGTAATGTTGTAACCCTATTTGCTTTCTCTTTTGTTTATTAAATATTGAAGCAGCTAACTGTGTCATTTATGTACATGTGTAAGGACTTATAAGGGTAGTGTCAGATTTGTTTCCTATGTCTAAACATAGGATGTGTGTTAGGTATATGTGGACTAATATGAGAGGAAAGTTCAACATTGGGACTAACATACAAAGAAAAGAGTTTAAGAACTTGGTTTGGAATGCTGCCAGATCTACATACACTATTAGATTGTAATACTGGCTTGAAGAAATTGAGAAAAACTATCCTGATGCAAGATAGTGGCTGAATAGTAGACCTTCTGAGCAATGGTCCAGAGCTTGTTTCAAGTCAATAGTAAAATATGACATCTTGTTGAACAATCTCAGTGAGTGTTTCAACAAGTATATCCTAGTTGCTTGGGGAAAACCTATTCTAACAATACTTGAGATGATAAGATCCCAACTTATGAAGAGGATCAACTAAAAGCAAATCACTGGCAAAAAAATGAAGGGGCTAATCTGTCTAAAAATTAAGAAGAAGTTGGAAGTTTTCAAGGAGCTGTCCTACAACTATAAACTAGAGTTTGCTGGTTCTCCAAAAGTGCAAGTATATGGACCTGAAGGTCAGTTTGTGGTTGATATGGAGAAACAGACATGTGCCTATCGAAGATGGGACCTAACAAGTAAGGCTATAAATGCAGTGCTTGAGTTTGTAGTTTGTTTATTTTTGGTACATTTTTGCTTTAATCCTAACATTATTGCTTCCTTAAATATGATAGGTATTCCATGTATGCATGCATGTGCTTGCATATATGGTAATAATGAGGACCCTGATTTATATGTGTATAAATGCTATTCAACAGTTCAATATAAAGAAGTTTACAATCATGTAATTAATCCTCTCAATGGTCCAAGCTTATGGGAGAAAGTGAAATATGCACTTGGAATTATAATACCTCCATCACATGTAAAGGTAAAAAAAAGGAAGAAGGCAGACCGTTCGAAGAAAAGAAGCTGAGGAGTTATAAAAGAGAGCACAAGACAAGGCAACAAAGAAAAAATCTAAGCAGAAGATGAAGTTAACTGGGGTAATGACTGTCAAGTGTAGTGTATGTGGGCAACTTGGACATAATAAAAGGCACCATGGGGATAAGGCATCAAATGTGAATTTTTAAATTCCATGTTTTATAGCAATGTTTGAGGACAAATGCTATTTAATGTGATGTGTGTTAATTTATGCAACATATTATTTATTTGTTTATATGTAGGTGAGTGGGAAGAAATCAACTACTAGCTCACAAGTAAGAACACCGCCAATAACTGTACAGTGGATGATGGATGTTAGATAATACCTTCATTTGATTACTTTTAGTAACTCACATAGCAATTTTGTAGTGCATAATGAGCTAGATGCTTTTAATTGCAGGGAAGTAGCCAAGTTGTTACGGATGTTGGATCATCACAGCCACCATCATTAGTCAGGGAAACTCAGGGCACGAGCCTCAGTCAGCGTGCACCGTCAGCTTTTTCCTTTGATACACTATATGTGAGAGTTAGTGATGATATCTGTGTGTTATTTTTGTGTAATGTTTTCTATTGCTGCCAATATGTGTGTTGTATTTTGTTTGTTCAAAAATCTCAAAGAAGCAACTTTAGTAAGGGTTCAGCACTTGGTGGAGCATCATATGTTGATGCACAAGTATAAAGCAATTCACCTGCACTAGTACCATTAAATGCAACTCAACCAAAAGGAAAGAAAAGGGGCAGGCCACCAGGAAAATCTATGCCTTTAAGATATATGTAGCAGTTGAATAAATCAAAAAAATAAACGGACATGTAGTGTAGTGCCAAACCTTTTTTTGTGATTACCATACTACAGTATAGCCTTCTAATTAGCTTTTGGTATAGTTTACTTACACATGTTCATTTGGTATGTTGTGCTTATGCATTATGATTTTTGGCATATATGCAGACCTATTGTATGTTTTATGATTGAAAGTCCAAACTTGATATGCCTTTTAAAGTTTGTACTGTAAACAATATGGCTAATCATTTGGTTTGCATGTAATGGATATCAATGACTTTATATTATAATTCAGGTCAATTGTGTATCAAACTCTTATTTCATTTTTCTTTTTCTCCATTATGTTTCAGCACCAATTACATATTGCACTAGCTGTTTTGCTTTCGTTCACCACATTGGATATTACACCACATTGATTTCATTAACCACTGATTAGGTTGAATTTTGTCATGTTTTATGTAGGGAATTTATGTTTAATTGTGTTAATTTATGTATAGATAGGATATTTATACTTAATTTGTGTTTATAGGTCATTAATCAAGGTTGGATGAGGATAAATCAAATATTGGGAACAAATGAAGTTGATTTTTGAAGCTATTATGAACACGGAAAACAATACACCCGTGTGTCTGCCCGTATAGTGTTCTGGACTTAAAGAGCCTATAAGACACGATTGAAGACACGGCCATGTGCTAGGCCGTGTAGTCTGCTGGAAGATTTAAGTACCCTGAACACGAGTCTGGACACGTCCGTGTGTCAGGCCATGTGATGCGCTGCCAATTTTATATATGAAAGACACAGCTCGAGATATGGCCGTGTTGATGCCCGGATGTTGAATATAAGGCAGACACAAGCATGTAGGCAATCTACATGGTCGTGTATACGGAAGAGAAAGGATAAGATCAATTTCTTTAAACCCTAATTTGAGGGAAATTGAAGAAAAAATATAAAAGGAATAATAGAGCGTGAAGAAAATCATCTTTTGATAGGAAAAGAAGGATCTTTAGGGCATTATTGAAGATCAAGAGTGGAGATTGAAGATAAAAGAGATCAAGAGATTGAATTTCTATTTCTTCTTCTTAATTCTTGTAATTGGTGACAGATTTCTTTTACTTGTTTTTAGAGATTAGTTTCATTATGTTAGGCTAGGTTTTTTTTTTATTCATTAGGGGATTAAGGATCTGAATATGAGTTAGTTAATTTTTCCTTTTCAATAAATCTTTTATTCATGCAAAATTATGTTTATTGAGATTAATGCTTATTTGTGTTTAGCCAACATTAACATGATTTTAATTGAGATTATGCATTGAGAGATGATTGTCTTAATCGAACTATAAACATAAATGAAATTGGTTCATCGCTAGAGATAGATTGAATTAATTAAATTTCATAAGAGTTGAGCTTAATTTTATAATTAAATTAGTTAGGGTTTGTAATTACAATGAGAATTGAATTGCATGATTTTGATTAAATATTATAAAGTAAATTAATTAGCCTTGAGAAAGGTAATTATGATATTAGATAACTCAGGATTTGCATGAATAATTGAGTTAGGGAAAGGGGATTAGCTAATGAATGTGAGGTGAATTAATTTCTTAATGGTTATTTTAGATTTGGTTAATTGATTTCACAATTAGAATTATTATTTTTAGTTAGTTATAGTTAAATTAACCATTACATTTGGAAGCTTTAAACAATTAGAGATAAATTAATAGGTGGATAGATTAAAATCTCTGTGGAAACGATATCTTTAGTACTACTTGTCGATTCTGTATACTTGCAGAGTTTTTACAAAAATAAGTTTTTAACACCGTTGCCGGGGATTGTAATCTAACACCATAATTGATTGTATTTCTTTTGGATTAAAGTAATTTTTCTTTTCTTTTATTCAATCTTGTTTTGATTGTAGGTGTATGCTTAATACCCGATGATCAGGAAAGGAAAAGCTTATATACGTGCCAGAACTTACCAAGTTAGAGAAATCAAACAGGAAACAGACAAAGGGCAAATCAAAGGAGAAAGCACAAAAAGTTGAGCCAATCAAGATGGCTGACGATGAGAACAACAACAACAACAACAGGGTGGTTGATGCTCAAGCTGATAATAGGGTCCTTTTGGACACATCTATGCCAGAATTGGGTGGTACTCAACGTAGCTTTGCTAGGCCATCCATCAACTCAAACAATTTTGAGATCAAGCCATCCTTAATTCAGATGATTCAGAATACGATTCAGTTCTTTGGCATGACTAAGGAGGATCCTAATGACCATATTGCTGAATTTTTAGAGCTTTGCGACACCATTAAGATGAATGGTGTTACTGAAGATGCATTGAGGCTGTGCCTATTTCCTTTTTCACTTAAGGATAAGGAAAAGATTTAGTTAAAGACTCAACCGGTGGGTTCGTTCATGATATGGGATGATTTATCAAAGGCTTTCCTTGCTAAATATTTTCCACCTTCAAAGACGGTAAAAATTATGACAGAGATAACCGCGTTTCAGCAACTCGAGCATGAATCAATGAGTGAAGCATGGGAGAGGTTTACAAATTTGTAAAGGATTTATCCACATCATGGACTGCCTAAAGATGTGATGATTAGGACTTTCTATAATGGAGTTCCACCGGCTACTCGTGACTCTATTGATTCAAAGGCTGGGTGTTTATTGATGAGGAAAACAGTAGATGAGGCTACAATAATTTTAGAAATAATGGCATTTGATAGTTGTTTGTGGCCTACAGAATGAGCTATTGCACTTAAGGCATCAGGCAAATTCGAAGTGAATGGTGTGACAGCCCTTCAAGCACAAATATCTACACTTTCTACGCAATTGGGCAACCTTTCACACAAGGCCAATGCAGCCCCTATGAATTTTCAAGGTGAGCAATGTCATATGATGAGCAATATGGGTGATGATTTTGTTTCTTGTAATGCAAGACACTTTAGAACAAGCCAACTATGTAGGTAACCAATTTCAAGGGAGGCAAACTAATAATCCTTACTCCAACACATACAATCCGGGGTGGCACAACCATCCAAATTTTTCATGGAATAACAACAACCACATGGCTGCACCAAATAATTTAGCAAAGGCTCAAGGTCCCCCAGGTTTTCAACAACCACAATAAGATAGAATGGCATCTATGGAAAATAAATTAGACAAATTTTTTGATGCCATCACTACTAAAATAATGAGCCAAGATGAGAATCAAAAGAGAATGGAGGCGAAGTTTGATCAGATTGTAAAGAATCATTCCTCTTCGATTCATAATATCGAAGTTCAGTTGGGACAACTGGCTAATGCCATGACCACAAGAGGATAAGGAAATCTCTCTAGCAATACTGAGATAAATCCAAGGAATGTCAAGGCTATCACTTTAGGTAGTGGTAAGGAGCTGAAATCAAAGGATGAGGTGGACACCAAGGCCATGTCTGAAAAGGTTGTTGTCGAACAGGATTCAATTCAAAAGGAAGATGCGGACACTATGGGTAAAGGTGTAGAGTCAAATGAAGATAAGGTGCTAAGTTCATCCCTACCACTAGCATATAAAATTCCCTTTCCCTAGAGGTTAAGGAAATAAAAAGATGGCGAGCAATTTTCTAAATTTTTGAAAATATTTAAGAAACTTCAGATTAACATTCCTTTGGCGGAAGCATTAGTGCAAATGCCCAAGTATGCTAAGTTCTTAAAGGAGATCATCACAAATAAGTGTACATGGGATAACAATGAAACCGTGCCATTGAGAGAGACATGTAGCTCGATTATCTCAAGAAAAATTCCTACAAAATTGAAGGATCCTAGGAGTTTCATAATCCCATGCGTTGTTGGAACAAATGAGTTTCCACATTGTTTGTGTGACTTAGGTGCTAGCATTAATTTGATGCCTTTGTCTATTTTTAGGAAACTTGGATTAGGAGATATCAAGGCAACCAATATGACATTGCAATTGGTAGACCATTCATTCAAGAGGCCATATGGAGTGGTAGAGGACGTTCTAGTCAAAGTGGACAAGTTTATCTTTCCCGTTGATTTTATTATCTTAGATTTCGAGGAGGATAGGCATTGCCAATTGATATTAGGTAGACCATTCCTTAATACTGGTAGGGCCTTAATTGATGTGCATGAGGGCAAGCTCACTCTAAGGGTAGGGGATGAGAGTGTTGAATTTATCATGTCTAAACTCATGAAATACCCATTAGATGATGAAGCATGCATGAAAATAGTGTCATTAGATGAGTGTATTATGTAGAAAAAATTTTCACTCTATGATAGTGATGATGAAGAGTAGAACGCTATTGACACTAAGGATAAGGATGAGGACGAGGACACATTCATTAAACCTACCCTTCTAGTTAGAAGTGACAACCCAACACCTTCATCCATTCAAAAACCCCCTAAGTTAGAACTAAAACCATTGCCTACTGATTTGAGATATGCATTATTAGGTGAGAACAATACATTACCCATCATAATATCTAATAAACTGAGTGTTGAGCAAGATATGAGGGTGTGTGAGGTAGTGAGGGGGTGAGTTAGGGCATTAGGGTGGCAAATTTCTGATATAAAGGGAATTAGCCCCTCTATTGTCATGCATAGGTTACATATAGAGGATGGGCACAAACCCATAGCTGAGACGCAAAGGAGACTTAACCCAAATATGAAAGAGGTAGTAAAGAAGGAGATAGTGAAATTACTTGATGCAAGAATTATATATCCTATTTTCGATAGTGAGTGGGTTAGTCCAGTGCAATGTGTACCAAAGAAAAGTGGGATGACTGTGGTAGAGAATGATGAAGGTGAGCTTATTTCTAAGAGAGTGGTAGATGGGTGGAGAGTGTGTATCGATTATAGAAAGTTAAATAATACCACTAGGAAGGATCATTTTCCCCTTCCCTTTATTGATCAAATGTTAGAGAGAATAGCGGGCCATGCTTATTCTTGCTTTCTTGATAGGTACTCAGGCTATAATCAGATTTTTATATATCCTGAGGACCAAGAGAAAACCACATTTACATGTTCTTATGGTACATTTGCATATAGACGCATGCCCTTTGGATTGTGCAATGCACCCGCTACTTTTCAACGTTGCATGATGGCAATATTTTCTGACTTAATTGAGAACATTATGGAGGTATTTATGGATAATTTTTCTGTCTTTGGTGGTTCTTTCGATTTATGTTTAGCTAACCTTGACAGGGTATTAAAGAGATGTGAAGAGACTCACCTTGTGCTCAATTGGGAAAAATGCCATTTTATGGTAGAAGAAGGGATAGTCTTAGGTCACAGAATTTCTAGCAAGGGAATCAAAGTGGATCGAGCCAAGACAGAGATCATTGAAAAGTTGCCACCACCT
>CATIWO010731824.1:0-11093 GCA_949673435.1 Macaranga tanarius | reverse complement strand
CGTCGCTAAAGTTTAGCGACGAGCAAAATAACGACGGAAAATTTTCCGTCGCTATTCCGTCGCTAAGCCATTTAGCGACGGAAAATTCTAATTTAGCGACGGAAAAATCCGTCGCTAAATCGGCAGTTTTTTGTAGTGTATTTCTCTCATATTGATTATCTGGAAAAAACTCTTCTAACTTAGGCATCGGAGACCCTGTGGATCGAAGATCCCAGATTCACCATGGGGTTTCTCTTGTGTTTGTAGGTCTTGAAGGGTTCTTTATTCATCAACTGGCGCAGTCTGTGGGAATTTCTTTTTGAATTCCCAGTTTTTACTTATTTTTCACGCTGGACAGGCGATATAAGATGGCAAGCAGTTCAGTTCCATCAACAACAATTGATCCGGCCACTGTTACTCAAGGAATGGCGGAAGGAGATAATTCAACACAGCCTCCTACTGAAACTTCAGCTCCGCCTACCATGCCAATCAGCGGGGGGATTTCCTCGGCGTTATCCATGGGATTTTCTCCCCAGTATAATGCTCCTTTTCAGCACTTCACAAGACCGACTCCGATGGTATTATTCCAAAATCCACCAAATTTTGGAACACCTTTAAATTTGACTAACGTTCATCCTTCAATAAGTACTCCCAACTTGCCTCCCCTATATAGGGACGCAGTAATTGATAACATCAAGAATCAGCTCTTCATCTTGCAATAATAATTGGCGTATGTAACCCAGGACACTCATGCAGGAATTCAGATTGGAGGAACCGCTTGCCCAGAAGAAATATTACCGATAACCACCCCCGGCGTTGGACAGCAAAGTAGACGAACATTGCTTCGCAACGAACCTAATGCATCCAAAACACATTCGCATAGATCCAAGGAAAATAATGATGATGAGGCTGAATCTGGTGGCAGCAGAAGGGGAAGAACGGAGTTCAATAAACAATTACAAGAAGCAATACACAAAGTCCAAACGGGGCCCGATGAGATTGAAGAATGCATCTTAGATGGAAGCACTCCTTTCATACATAGTATCATGGAAACTCAAATACCTTCAAAATTCAAAGCTCCCACTTTGGATTCGTATGATGGAAATGGAGATCCAGTAGCTCATGTCTCTATGTTCAGAACAAAGATGATGTTGCAGAACATCAACGATGCCATTTTATGCAGGGTATTTCCAACAACCTTGACAAACACAGCTCATAGATGGTTCCACAGACTCCCGAGGAACTCGGTAGCCACCTTCAAGGATTTGATTAAACAATTCAGAATCCGATTCATCACTAATATTTTGAGAAAAAAGAGTATTAATGACCTTCGGTTCTGTAAGCAAGGTGATACTGAGACGCTCCGGGGTTACCTTGATAGATTCAACAAGGTAGCCATGCAAATCAAACACCTAAGTAATGAGGCAGCGATAGATGCGTTGAAGTACGGAACCAGGATGAGCAAGCTGCGGGAGAAGATAATGACTAAGAAGCCTCAAACCTTCCTCGAAGCAATGGCGATCGCCATACAATTAATCGATCTCGATGAAGACCTAAGAGATACGCGCAGAAGGGATACTGCGGAGCACGCAATCAAGAAGGAAGAAAAGAGAGATACTAGAAGAGAACACAACTCACTGTTCAGATTCAGAACGAATAAGAAATACGCTCCTTTAAACGCAACCAGGTCAGAAATCCTGATGTGAATTAAGCAGAATGGGATAGATATACCAATCCCAAGAAAGCTAAATCCAAATTCTATGGGATGAAGGGACAAAAACAGGTGGTGTAAGTATCACAGAGACCAGGGCCATGATACTGATGAATGATGTTGTGATCTGAAGATAGAGATTGATCGGCTTGTGGAGGCTGGATCATTGAAAAAGTTCACTGAAGACGTTCCCAAGAGATATCGAATTATGGATGCGAGACAGATTGAGCAGGATGCCTCTAAAAGAACTCGTAGGGAAGCGTCCGGAGTCATTAACATGATTCTAGGAGGAGAATCCTCAAGGGGAAATAGAAAATGAAGAAAGGAAGTATGGATGGCAGCCGAAGACTCATCAATCCCAGATATCATCGTTAGCCAAACGGATGGTTCTCATGTAAAATAGCCTCATAACGATGCTTTGGTGGTCAGTGCATACGTAAAGAACTACTTGGTCAAAAGAATGCTCGTTGATGATGGAAGTGCAGTAAACGTCCTAACATGGGACGCTTTCAAAAAAATGGGGGGTTCGCCCGTGGATCTGAAGATTACTTCAAATCCCATAACCAGCTTTTATGGCGGAACTATTCAACCTATGGGCAGCATAGAATTGGAGGTAGAATTTGGGAATCGTAACACAAAGGAAACTATGATGATTAAATCCTTGTTCAACATAGTAGACACTCATTTAGCTTACAACGGCATAATTGGAAGACCTATCCTTTGGAAGTTGGGGGCAGTAACCAGCATCCGTCACTTAGTGATGAAAATTCCAGCTCCGAAAAAAATAATCACTATACAAGGAGACCAAAAGGTGGCTAAACAATGTTATAATCTCACCATGAAAAATGAATTAGAAGCCTTCCCTATCAAGCACTTCGTCGAATTGGAGAAACACAGAGCAGGTCCCGAACCAGTAGAAGAATTGCAAGAGCTGAAATCAACTAATGGCAAGATAATCAAAATAGGGGGAGAAGCTCTGAATAAAATCAAAGAAAAAATAGTACAAGTGTTACAAAGACATACATTTGCCACACAAGCATCCGAGATTATGGGAATCGATCCTACTATAGTCGCACATGGCCTGAATGTAGATCCTAGCATAAAGCCGGTCATACAGAAAAAATGGAATTTTGCATTTGAGCGACAGATAATTATAGCCGCTGAAATCAAAAAACTATTGGAAGTAGGTTTTGTGAGGGAAGTTTTCCACCCCGAATGGCTGGCTAACATAGTTTTAGTAAAAAAGTCAAATGGGAAGATTCATATGTGTGTGGACTATACGAACCTCAATAAAGCATGTCCGAAAGATAGCTATCCCTTACCAACCATTGATTAGTTGGTAGACTCAACGGCATGTCATGGGATGTATAGCTTCGTGGATGCGGCTCAGGGATACCATCAGATTTTTATGAAAAAGGAGGACCAGGAGAAAATATCATTCATTACTCACCAAGGGTTATACTGCTACAATGTCATGCCCTTCGGCTTAAAGAATGCAGGAGCTACGTATCAAAGATTTATGAACTTCATCTTTAAAAGTGACATCGGGAAGACAATTGAAGTATACGTGGATGATCTTATCGTCAAAAGCAAGAACTCAGAAAGTCACATTGATGACCTGGAATGAGTATTTCAAACTTTTGACCATTATAAAATAAAATTGAATCCTGATAAATGTGTTTTTGGTGTTAAAGCAGGAAAATTTTTAGGGTTTATGATCTCGCAGAGAGGAATCGAAGCTGACCCTGAAAAGATGTAAGCCATACTCAATATAAAGACACCAGCAACTCTGAACGAGCTCCAACAATTAAAAAGACGCATAATGGCCCTCGGACGATTCATGTCGTGTTCAGCAAAAAAATGCCTTCCTCTCTTTAAGGCATTAAAAATAGCAAAACGTTTGAGTGGACTGCCGATTGTCAATCAGCATTCGAAGATCAAGAGATTCTTGGCCTCACCGCCTTTGTTAAGCAGACCAGTATTTTGAGAAGACTTGTATTTGTACTTGTCCGTAGGCAACGAATCCTTGGCATCCGTCTTAGTACGAGAAGATAAGGAAGAACAGAGTCCTATTTACTATATCAGCAAAGTCCTCAGAGGATCAGAGGTTCGGTACCCAAAAATGGACAAGCTAGCTCTAGCTCTTGTACACACATCCAAAAAGCTCTGACATTATTTCTAAGCACATAAGATAATAGTGCGGACCAATTAGCCTCTCAAGAAAATTCTACAAAGGCTAGAAACATCAGGCAGACTTGTGCAATGGTCAGTTTTTCTTAAAGAACATGATATAGTATACAAACTATGAAAGGCCATCAAGGCCCAGGTGCTCACTGATTTCCTATAGAAAATGACTATTTCGGATGTTGGCAATGAAGAAAGAGAAGAATGGAAAATGTTCATAGATGGGGCTGCAGAAAAAAATGGATCTGGTGTCAGAATTATCTTAATAGGTCCTGAAAGGGTCAGAATAAAATAGCAGTTCGGATGGGATACCATGCCACTAATAACGCAGTAGAATACGAAGCCTTGGTTATAGGTTTATGTTTGGCTAATAAAGTCAAGGTCAAAAATCTCAAAATCCTTTGCGATTCTCAGCTTGTGGTAAACCAACTGAAAGGAGACTTCGTTACCAAAGATACTAATATGTGCAAATATTTAGAGAAAGCTCGTGAGCTCTTACAAAGGCTTGAAGAGCAGGGGGAAACTGGAACATCATTCAAATTCCTAGAGAGGAAAATGAAGTAGACTCACTAGCAAAATCGGCAGCAGAGAATGGAGTCGTATTTCAAAATACAAAGCTCAAAGAGATTCTCACCACTCCAACTATCAAAAAGAGTGAGGTACTTGTTACTGGCCAAATCGATAATTGGACTAAACCTATTGTTGAATACCTGGATTCCAGAGCTTTGCCTGAGAATAAGAAGGAAGGAAGAAAAATTTGAATAAAAGCAGCTCAATATTCACTACAAGAGGGTACCCTTTATCGAAGATCATTCAGCCACCCATGGAGTAAATGCGTATCACCTGACGAAGGAGATTATGTACTCCGGGAAATATATGAAGGCATATGTGGAGCTCACGAAGCACAAGCAACATTGGTAAAAAAGGCTCTCCTATAAGGTTATTATTGGCCTACAATGGCGAAGGATGCCCAAAAGCTCGTACAACACTATGAAAAGTATCACAGGCATTCTCAGCTATTGTATTTGCCAGCTCACATCCAGAGTCCCATTAGAAGTCTGTGGTCTTTCACATTATGGGGAATGGACATTCTTGGACCTTTCCCATTAGCAGCGGGACAAAAGAAGTTTCTCATCATCTCCATAGACCATTTCATAAAATGGATTGAGGTAGAGGCAGTCCCAATAATAACGGAGGCCAAGATTTGTAATTTCTTTTGGAAAGAAGTGGTGTGCAGATTCGGCATTCCCCATACTCTCATCACCGACAACAAAAACTAATTCGATAATTAAAAATTCAAACAATTTTGCTCAGACTTTCATATAAAACTGCGGTTCACTTCGGTAGCCCATCCTCAGACCAATGGTCTGACGGAGGTAACTAATCGGATAATCTTGCAGGGCATCAAGAAGCGCCTAGGCGACAAAAAAGGTGATTGGGCTGATGAATTGTATAACATCATTTGGGCATACCGAACAACCCTAAGAAGCTCTACTGGGGAATCACCTTTCCGATTGGCATATGGAATGGATGCAGTAGTGCCTGTTGAGATTGGATCCCTATCATGGAGGACATCTAAAAATTTTGAGGCAGAGGAAAATGAGTCTAACACTCACATCTCCCTAGATCTGTTGGGAGAACAATGAGAGCAGGCTTCATTAGTGGCAGAGGCAAGACGCCATCAAGTAGCTCGGTATCATAATAGTCGAGTACGATTCTGTGACTTCAGCGTTGGAGATTTAGTCTTACGAAAGGCCAAAATCAGAAAAGGGAATGCTGGAACAGGGAAGCTCGGACCTACATGGGAAGGCTCGTACAAGATCGCGAGAAAAACTGATAATGGTGCTTATAAGCTTCGAAGTCTGGAAGGGAAAGACATTCCCAGGTATTGGAACATAGAAAGTTTAAGAAATTATTACCAGTAAAAAATTGGTAATAATGAGTTTCTAGCCTACTAGCCTATTGTACCTCCAATTCAATAAAAGCTCCAAGAGAGTACGAGTATTTCACTCATTCAATAAAAAGCTCCAAGAGAGCACGAGTGTTTCACTCATTCAATAAAAGCTCCAAGAGAGCACGAGTGTTTTACTCATTCAATAAAAAGCTTTAAGAGAGCACGAGTGTTTCACTCATTTAATAAAAGCTCCAAGAGAGCACGAGTATTTCACTCATTCAATAAAAAGCTCCAAGAAAGCACGAGTATTTCTCTCATTCAATAAAAGCTCCAAGAGAGCACGAGTATTTCACTCAATCAATAAAAAGCTCCAAGAGAGCACGAGTATTTTACTTATTCAATAAAAAGCTCCAAGAGAGCACGAGTGTTTCACTCATTCAATAAAAGGCTCCAAAAGAGCACGAGTGTTTCACTCATTCAATAAAAAAGCTCCAAGAGAGCACTAAGGCTGTCATGTACTACTCGTAAAAATAAACACTCATTTCAAGAAAAATGAATTCAACACTCGTAAGAAATTCGAGTGTAATGGAATCCCTTACTCGTAAGTAATTCGAGAGATGACATTCAACACTCATACGTAATTGATAAGTTAAATTATACACTCGTTTCAAGTAAAATAAGTACTAAACGAATATCGTAACGTATGCATATCCGAGTATGCCCAGATCTAATCACACATGCGTTCGAAAGAATAAATAACTTCAGAAAATTTGCATCAAGCTTTCATAAGCTGATACGAGATAAACTCTAATCAAATATAAATATTCAACACTATCGAAGGAAAGAATATGTTAATAACATTCGTCTCCAATTCAAATATTACGGGTCTCGTAAGAAACATACGAGTACCATTTGTTTCCTTGAAAAGATTATGAACATCTTTCAAATACTCGAAAGACATAACGAGTTCAACATGATACATGGGAACGAATACGAATCCTTAATTGAAAAACATTCGAACAAGTTCGCTAAAACCCTTATGCTTATAAACTACAAACGTTACTTCGTAGTTAATAATAAACTACTGAGTTCTAAGGCATATGATATACGAAGTATCATGATGCTCGTAAGAACAGAACGAATTTCCAAATTATAAGAAAAGAATATGTTTTCACAATACTGGAAAATGAGTACGTAAGCAATGAATGAGTTCTCAAACCGAAGGTCATCCAAATTATTAATTAATAAATAGTACAATTACAAAAAGTTCATTACAAATTATGATTACTCCTCTCTCTGAATAGGGAGAGCAAGCACAGCATCATCCGAGCAACCGCCAGATCCCTCAACTTCAGAAAATGGAGGAACATAGGGACTTTCAGTAGGAGGAACAGAAGGCCCTTCAACAAGAGGAACAGAAATTGTAGGTTGACTAACAGAGGTAGCTCGCTCTCTTCTCACAATATCACCAAGCTCTCGCAAAGTAATCTTTATTATTGGGGTGAAGTCAAGATCAGCATACTGGAGGGAAAGAACTCGTTGCGTTTTAGCTTTAAGTGCTTGAACAAAGCTCATTGTGAAGTCTTGAAACTATTTCATATAACTCTGACGATTGCTAATGTGTTGACGATTCTCTTTCTCTAGATCTACAACCTTCTTAGTCAGTTCTAGCAAAGAGGCTTGCAGTTCCTCGTTCTCCTTCTTCTCCAAATCCAAGCTCGATAAAGCACTAGCTTTTTCAGCACGAAGTGTAAGCTTCTTTCATCGAATGAAGTTCGCTTTCATGATCAATTTTTAGCTCATTGATTTTCAAGTCTCTCAGATTGCATCCGTTCTTATGAATATGGTGAACCTCGTCCATTTTTAAAAGTCCTTGAACAACCTATGAAGAGGGAAGCAATTTTTTACATTGATGCAAAAATAATACAAAAAATAATAAAAGGAAAATGAATACCGAACCTCAAAAAGGCTCAAGAAGATTTGAGTTCGCAGCTCGGCCTCATCCATTCCATTCCATCTGGCCATATCATGTTTAAATCTAAGGCATTCAGATATGTGGTCGCGAATCACAGTAGAGTTAATACTCGGATCCTCAGTCTTCTTTTCTAACCAAGTAGCAAGGTTTGGGCATCCCTCTATTCTCGACCTATTGACAAAAATTTCACCACCTTCTGTTATAGGTTCGTAAGTGTCCTCCGAACCTTGAGGTTTTTTTCCCTTTTGTCTCTCAGAGGGCTCGATGGCTTTTTCTTTGGGGGAGAGATTGATTTCATAATCCTCAATGTGTAATGGAGGAATGTTGGTGTCATCAGCTTCAAGATTCTCATCTACAACACCGTAAAGTCCCTCCATAAATTCATCAAGTAAATCAGCCATCTACAAAAAGAAATATCATAGTTAAAAAAATACCTTCGGATTTTGATATACCACCTTTAACTTCATAGAGATCGGCATCATCCGGATGCTCGTGTCTATACACAAATCTCTTAACATAGAAATTGGCTCGAGCTCCGACATGATTGCATTGTGCGAGGAGATCGCCAAGAAAATCAAGGTCATCTTTGATGTACTTAGTTGATCATTTTATAAACGTGGATTCGTTCACCCAAGTGGTTCGAATGTTCTGGAAATGTATTTCGTGTTCAATAATAAGGAACCGACTCCTCCAAGATTGGTTAATATCTGGTAGTTTTCCTAACATACTAAAGTTGGCTATTGTGGATAATGAGAAGGTCAAATCACCTTTCTTTTTTATCAAGTTAAAGAAGTACCTATGTATAAAGACGAAGGGTTCGTGGCTTTACGAACGGAGTAGTTCACAAAAAGCTGTCAAAAAATAATACCCATTCGGATGAAGTTGTCCGGGGGCTATCGCGTAGGCTTGAAAGAATCGGATTATAAATGGGTCAAGGGGAAACCTAAGCCCACCCTCTAACTGATCCACATATATCACTAATCTAGTGTTTTTGCCCTCCTTGTCAGGGTTTTGATGGGCTCTGAAGCTATCTCGGGCTTGGAATAACTTAAAATCAGTAGGAATGTTGAATAATGCCTTAAGAGGGCGAATATATTCCTTAGACAATTATGGAGAAAATTCAGAAGCGTTTAAGGGTTGTCTAAGGGCCATTGCTATGATTTTAAATGCAAAAAAAATAAAAGAAAACTATATATGAACAAAACACCAGCAAAGAAAGGAATAGAAGTCACCTTGGCCTTGGCAAGAAATGTCGCAGGGCTTTAGCAGCAGGTTGATGACAAGCGAAGGAAACAAATGAGACCCAAGAAAGAGAATCAAAATGGCATTCTTAGAAAATGATCGATGAATATATAGCTAAAGGAGATATTTATCTTTTCCTTAAATACCCTTGTTGTTGGCAAGCTTTTGTTTTTGGAAGGCAAAGGGCACGCTTGGGATTTGAAAGAAATGAAAAGACGCTTTAGGAAGCGAGAGGTATGATAGGGTAATGAAGGGTCTTGTCAAAATTTTAAAAAACTGCAGTAATGATGGCTAATAAATCATTTCGGTTATCAAGGCAGAGGACAGGTGGATTAGGTCATTAATAGCAGAATATATTAATTATTTATGTAACTATTAGGTGTTCCATTCGACGGATAGTATTCGTTGATCTTACTATATATACGAGTCCTTTGAATGGTCCAAGACGAACGGGTGTTTTCATAAACAGATTTTTGGCAATCAGTTCGATCATTATCAAACAAATAAATGAATGATTCGAATATTTGTCTAACCTTACCGACCTTGGCAAGCACTCTTAGTTATTTGTATGAATCAGACGAATCCTCTGAAAGCAGACTTGATTAGTCTCTTGAAGAATTGAAATGAGTACCTTAGGAGTTCGATAAAATGTTCACAAATACCGAATGCTGCAAGCATTCGTAGACAAGAACACTGCAGTTTCTTCGAACATAAATATTTGATACCATGGGAGGGACATCTGATAAGTTCCAGAATTGGCTCAAGACCATAAAGAGTCCTTAATAGGAGTCTTGTTCCTTAAGCAATCTAATAAGGAAGATTAACTATACAACATGAAGGATTCCTATTTAGTCCTAATCCTAATTGGACTAGGTATGCCTCTCTGTTATGTCTATATATAGCTCATATTTCTCTCATATTGATTATCTGGAAAAAACTCTTCTAACTTAGGAATTGGAGACCCTGTGGATCGAAGATCCCAGGTTCACCATAGGATTTCTCTTGTGTTTGTAGGTCTTGAAGGGTTCTTTATTCATTAGGGGTAAATTTATTCTTTGTTATAAACATTAGGGGAAAAAATATATCTTTATTTAATATTTTTTTGTACATATCAGAAATAGTAAACCCAACTAATAGTTAAAATTAACACCGATTATAATAGGGATTTAAATATATAGTTTTCAAAATGATAAGAGTATATTTGTACTTCAAAAAATATTAGTGGTGAATGTGAGATTAAGACAAAACATTAAATGTGTTTTTATATCTTTTCCCAATAAATAATTATAATAAAAAGACAAATTCTAACATGACTTGATTAATTATGTAGAATTATGAACTATTATATTGTACTTCATCACCTTATTTATTTGGTCGCATAAAAAATTTGCAAACCAGTTTTGAAAGATCACAAATTGGAAAAAATTCTTTTATAGATCTAATTCCACATTTGTTAAAGTTAAAATACATAGTATAATATTAAAAATTAAGTAGACTAGTGATATTAGCTCCCTTCAAAGCATCAAATAAGTCAAGAGTTTGATTATTGTCTTCCTCCTCCTCGATTTAAAAAAAATTTCAAGCTCGAAACATCTCTGAAGAATTTGTCATTGTGATATAATGTTCCCTTAATCAAATTATTAGTCAGGACAAGGGGAAATTTACCAATTTAGGATAGTTTAAATTTTTATTTATCAAAATATGGTACACCTAAAACAATTTACCGTTTTAAGGTATTTTCCTGTAGATAAAAAAAATGCTACTTGAAGTAGCGTTTAGGGAAGGGGAAAAAATTTTCCCCTGCCAAAACGCTACTTTGAATAGCGTTTTGCTGTTCTGACATCCCCTGAGTAAAACGCTACTTAGAGTAGCGTTTTTGAAATTTTTTTGTTACTTTATTGGCTCTGCATGGTGCATAGCCAAAAATATATATATATTTTTTTATAAGGGCAAAACGCTACTTCAAGGAGCGTTTTGCCCTTTTTGTTACTTTATTGGCTCTGCATGGTGCTGAGCCAATAATGTTTTTTTTTTTTTTTACAAGGACAAAACGCTATTTCAAGTAGCGTTTTGCCCTTTTAGCCTTTTAAAACAAAACGCTACTCCAA
>CATIWO010731741.1:0-22271 GCA_949673435.1 Macaranga tanarius | reverse complement strand
TAAATGACATCAAAATAAACAAATAAAATAAAATAATTAAACCAAAAATAAAAAAAATAAAAGATAGCAACGTGCATGGTAACATGCACGTTGCCAAAAGACAAACAAAAATAAGTTGATGGGCCATTGGCCCATCAACTTTCAAAAAAATGTTTGAAATGAAGAGACGTGCGCCCGTAAGCAAAGTGGCGCACGTCTCTTTAACGGTAAAAAAAAATTAAAAAGTTTGAAAATATAGAGGCGTGCGTGTCTTTAACGGTAAAAAAAATTGAAAAGTTGAAAATATAAAGGCGTGCGCGTCTACGCAAAAGCGCACGCCTTCTGGTTTTTTGCAGAAATAATTTTTTTTTTTGCAAAATTCAATGCACCAAAATTTTCAAAATATAGTATAATAAAAACACCAAATAACACAAGTTTATATTACAAATTCAACAACAATGAATATATTACAATAGAAAAAAATATATAAAAATTACCGAAATTTAAAAATTAAACAAAAGTGAGAAAATTTACTGGAATAATTTAAGAAAATAATTTAGCCCTCAGATTTTGATGCTGGACTGGCACAACACTGAATTTGGATTCTGGAACTTATCTTTTTGGATTTTCTTTCTTCTTTTTCGGGTGGTTCCTCCTTTGTTTTTCTCTAGTTTTTTTTTCTCTCTGTTCCTCCCTCTCTTACAGGCTTCTGCCTCCTCTCTTTTATCTCCCTTTCACCCACCTTTAATGCCCATAATTCTCATTTAACGCAGAACGTGGAGTAATTGCTCCACGTTCCACGTTCTGCCAGTTATAAATTTTTTTTGCTACAGCTGTCAAAGTGGCGTGCGCCTCTATCCTGAAGAGGCGTGCACCTCTTTGAGAAAAATTAGCTTTAATGGGCTTATATTTGGTTTGGGCTGATCTGATGGGTTTGGTTTGATGGGTCTGGTCTAATAGGTTTGGTTCAATTGGGTTTTTCATAAATGGGTCAGAATCCAATTCTTTTGCTGAGCCAGACTTTTCTATCATTTTCATCATTGGGCTTTGGCCTCGCGGGCCGGGCCAGACCATGTGTCCACAATATATAATTAAATGTTATTTCAAATGAATTTTTAAATCTGTTGTTGATTTGTTTCAAATTTTTATTAATACAAATTTATATAGTTGTTAAATAAAAAATTTCAACCAAATTCAAATTCACGGTCAAATCTTTTTATTCAAACATAGCATAAAATAATTTTCATAAAATAAAAATGGTAAATAAATCTAAAACATTAATCGAGGAATAAATTTTTGTGATAATTAAATATTGTAAATTTTTTATTAATTAAATTACTTATTGTGATTCATTTTCTTTAACAAATAAAATTCAAATCCTAAATAACTTTTTGAAATCTTGATTCTTTTTATATTGAAATGCATAAAAAATTATTGAAACACATAAAAAATAATAAAAAAGTTTTAAGTATGAAAATACAACTATTTTTGGTAAACAATTAAATATCCTAATTTTTATTTATTATAGTTAAGTGTGTCAACCTGCTAAAAAATTACAATTAAATCATTTTTTGCAAGTTAACAACCATTTTTCAGTTCATTGATGTTGAGGTGTTAAAATTTCAAAATAAAACTACTGATATAGTTTTTACACATGTGAAACATATGAATTATAAGTATGAGAAGATAATAATGCCTATTGAATCACCATCTTATTTTCCCTTTCAAATTCAGGAAAGAAATCATTATTTTTAAATACCTTTTGACTTAATTGTTGAGACTTACCTAGATATGGAATTTGAAATCCATATGGTTGATCATGCATTTATGACTATTGATGTTCATGAGGCATAACATATGCATGTAATGGGTCATAACTGGATAAGTGAGATTGAGACCAACTATCTTGAAAATTTCTCATTCCATAATTATTTGAAAATTTCTCATTCCATAATTATATTGTTAAATACTTGTTTATTTAATCTATTTTATCAAAACGTGATTTAATAGAGGTTGAGAAATTATTTCCTTAATTTTGATATTTTTGCTTGAGATTTACATATAAACGTTCGGGAGTTTAGTTTGCTCACTGGGTATTTTCTATGAAAATGCTCACCACTCCCTTTGTAAAATTTATTTTCTTTTCAGCCTAGCTGCATGTACATTCCTGTATATATTGTATATTATATATGGCGATCATGTGGGTGGCCCAAACTTTAGATGTGCACGAGCACGATACGGAGATCTGCTACTATATCAGACATGATCCTGACGCGGACCTGTCCTTCAAGATTTCCATAGACCCGATAGTTGTTGACTACTGTACCAATACGATGCGAAACGACTACCATGATGGTTGCCTTACAGTCATCTTTATTACCTACGAGTCTCAGTTTGGAGTCCGAGTCTCATTGACTTGAACATAGCCATTTTCAGACTCTGCTGATGACATGCCACTTTTTACCGGCTGAGGGTTGAGTGTATATGTAGGATAGTTGCTCCTACTTTTGGGTACATATGTGGGTAGCACATCCTAGGGTAGATGGACTACCATCCTTAGGGTTAATGATAGGGCTTTTTGATCTTTTTGGTGTACATTGATGTAGTGTAAAATTCGAAGTATACATAATCATATCAAGTAGTAATAAAGATATCGTCCTACAGAGATTGTGAATTGAGTACTGAAATAGTCACTATATTTGATTATTTAGACAAATAAATAGAGTTCAGATTTCTTTTAAAACTAAAACCAAATCAAACTAAAGTAAAATTCAAATTCAAACAAATATTAAAAGCTAGGGTTCTTATTCTCAATTGGATTATATCAAAGGATTGATTATACAACTAGGTTTACACTATTTTTGAAGGGATCTTAGAAACTATAGATTTTCCTCTCAGATAAATCTATAATTAATTGGAGATTAATTAACACTAAGTTCACTGGCTCTCACCAACCTAATGCCTTTTAATTCCAATTTTAAACATAACCTTTAATCAATATTAATCCACTTAATTGTCTCTCAACTAATTAAGCAATCAATAGGTCATTGTCTATTCCTACAGAACCTATCTCTCAATTAAGCCTATAGTATCAATTCAATTCTAGGGTGATTAGTCCTAAAATGACATTAAGAACAATAACAACCAATGAATTAGATCTAACAACCTAACAATAATCATAATAAGCCCATGGTCAATTCAGAATAAGAACCCTAAAAAGGATCTAGCTACTCATGTTAAAGATAAAAGAAAACAAACAAGAATTGAAAACCATTTTGAACATAACAACTATAAAATAAAAGAGCGATATAAGAAAAACCCCCTTCCAAATGATGTAAGGAAGCCTTGCTCTTCTAACTTCAAGCCAAGTATCTCCTCTACTAATCAAAACAAAATGAAAATGTATTATGAAGAACCAGGAGAATAGAAAATTAAAACCAGAACTAGAACTAAAAAGAAGAACTCTACTCAAATGAAAAATAAATGGTTCTATTTAAAGGACCTAGTTTCCTAATGAAAAAGGTCATTTAAACTCTCCTAAACTCTATCTACACATAGGCTTAAAAGATGAGCTTCTATCTATCCAAACTCTAGCTTAAAATCCACTTTTGATTGGCTGCCACATCATCGTGCATGGGTACGCAATAATTGGACACGCTCATGTATCAAAATAACTCTGAAATCTTAGAAGCAGGTATGGGTAAGTGCTTGGGCATGTGACTGGCATATGGGCATGTGCATGGCCATGTGCTCTGTGACTGGTTCCTCTTCAATTTAGGCATGGGCAAGCGCATGGGCATGCCACTCCACACATGGGCGTGCGCATGGCCATGTGCTCTGATGGGAAACTAACTTCCAACTTTAAGCTTCAATCTTAGCCTTATCTTCAGCCCTATCTTCATCTCTTCTCAAATGCATCCTACAAACACAAACTAAATAAAAATTATCTATTTAACACAAAAGTACTTAAATTAAAATAAAATAATAAAACTAACTAAATTAACTAAAAACTAACTAAACAATGCAATTCTAAACTAAATATGTAATAAAATAGCGTGCTTAATACATACATATTTTACACTTATCAGGCAAAATGTAAGAGGGTAAAAAACTAGTTATTGCAGAATTAGATGATAGTTATAAGGATCAATTTGGCTATCTAGAAGTATATGCTGATGCTATAATTAGAACTAACCTTGGTACCACTACTTACATTAACTTATGTAAGGACATTCTAAGAGATAGAAAAAGGGTCCCTTTTTCAGGAATATGTTTATTTGTTTCGATACCTTAAAAAAGGGTTGGAAAGTTGGTTGTAGACCCATAGTAGGTGTTGATGGCTATTTCTTGAAGGGGGTTTATAAAGGGCAATTATTGGAAGTAATTGGTTTGGATGCTGATGATTAAAT
Source organism: Macaranga tanarius (assembly GCA_949673435.1). NCBI lineage: Eukaryota > Viridiplantae > Streptophyta > Magnoliopsida > Malpighiales > Euphorbiaceae > Macaranga > Macaranga tanarius. The sequence continues at coordinate 17,883 of CATIWO010731741.1, read as the reverse complement.
GTATCCGATAGTATGGGCAGTACTTAATGAAGAAAATAAGGTGAATTAGAGGTGGTTTTTAGAGTGGTGGGCAAAAGAACTTGAGCTATAAAATAGTTCAATTATTACTGTGATTTCTGATATGCAAAAGGCACAGTATCATTAATCTAATTTTTATTTCTCTTTTTTTCTTTGTTTATTTGAATCTGACTTATGTTTATATTTTGTTCCTAGGGTTTAGTTGATGTTATTAGTAGTTTGATTTCTCAAGCCGAGCATAGGTGGTGTGCGAGACATGTGTACTCAAATTGGTCTAAAAATAGGGAGGAGGGGAATTTAAAAAGTATTTCTGGATATGTGCATGGAGCACATTTCATGAAGAGTTCATAAATAATCTAAAGAAATTAGGGGATGTTAGTAAGAAGGCAGCAGAGGATCTCCTAAAATACCCTCCACACAACTGGTGTAGGACTTATTTTAACAGTAGGTGTAAGTTCTATATAGTAAACAACAATATTGATGTGAGCTTTAATGTTTGGATTAAGGATGTAAGGTTCAAGCCTATAGTCAGTATGCTCAATGATATTAGACTTTAAGTAAGGCACAGGATTGCAGAGAATAACAATTTTTGTTCAAGATAAGTAAATGAATAGAGTCTAGTTGTATGATAATGTTTCAAGACAATAGGGAGAATGCTTTAGGATGTCAAGTGGTTTTTAATTGGGATATGGAGTTTGAAATTGGAGAGGGTAAAGACAAGCACATTATTTATATTGATAAAAAATTATGCACATATAGAGCTTGGGAGCTCACTGGCATCGTATGCTCCCATACAATACATGCATTGTGTTACCTTAAAATTGATCCTATAACTTATATCTCTGAATGGTATCATAAATCCATGTACCTGGCAACATATCAATATCTATTAAGCCTATTGGAGGTAAGAAATTTATGAAATATGATGAGTTTCAGCCCATTAAGCCACCACCTATGTCCAAGCTGGCTGGTAGACCACAAAAGAAGAGAATAAGGATAACAAATAAGCTAAATAGAACTACTAAACAATTATCAAGGAAATATCAAATTCAAAAATGTGGAATTTGTAATCAATAAGGACATAATAGAGTTAGGTACCCAAATAAGGGAAATCAGGTGAGAAAGTTTTCAGATTTAGCTTTGCATTTGATCAATTCATGAAATATAGTGGTTTGATCAAACTTATTTAAAATAGGTTCAAGGGGGTCAACCACTAAATCCAAATGAGGGCGCTTTTTCTCAGCAAAGTAATGCCAATATTATAGCAGGCACTGGACAGAGATTAAAGAGCCTAAATCAGGGTAATCAAGTAATACAGTTAGCAAATTTAGGGGCATATGAAGGAGTTTTCAAGTAATATGATTTTTGGAATGTGGTGCTCTTATTAACATAAGGTTTGAAATAGGGTCAAAGAGGTTAATAACCAAATCCAAATTAGGGCTCTTCTTCTAAGCAAACTAATGGCACCATCAGAGCAGGCACTATTAGAGGAGGCACTGGTAAACCAGGCACTTTCAAAGAAGGCAATGTCAGAGCAGGTACTTTCAGAGGCAATAGAAATCTACAGGGAGGAAATGACCTTTATGTTAATGTCACATGTGAAAGATTAGTATTTAAAGTAAGTGCTATGTTTTATGTTGAACTTGATTACTTTTTTTGATTGATTAGTTTGAGTGATAAGCTGCAGAATTTTGAAGTATAATTAAGCTAGTGAAGTCTTTTGATTGCTATATTCTGATTAATTTGATTATTTAGATGTAGAATTTTTATATTTTGATTAGTTTGAGTGCTATTTATTAAGATGCATAATTAAAAAAGAAGGATTTTATGTTATTATGTGTTGTTTGTGTTATTTTGTATTATTAGTGTTATATATGAAAAGTATCTTTAATTTTTTTCAACTTGGATTGTATATTCAAAGAGTAATTGAAGGCTCTCAAGAGGAAAGTGTTTCTCATGAAGTTGATCCTAATATAAGATTTTTTATCCCAAATGAGAGACAGTTAAAGAGAGGCAAAAGTTAGTCTGATATACCAAATTGTACTAGAAAAATCAACTTCACTTAAGGTGGATCTAGTATAAGTCATGCCACAGATCTACTTTTCATAGCTCCAGGTTTTCAATGGAATGGACATCCTACCATCACTTCAAAACAACTACGAGAGCAAAGGAAACAAATAATTAGGAAAAGGAAGCAAAGGGAAACTGAAAATTAGAATAAGAAAACTTAAATACTTTCTAAGCTATATACTAGGATCAATATTTTGTTTTTTATAATTACTAGTGGAAATAATATCTTATTTATTTTATCATTGGAATAGGAACTAGGTATATCTGGCCAATTTTAGTTCCATGTGAAGTAAGACTCAAATTAGCTTGAGTTTTGGTTCCATTGGAACTAAAACTCTAATCAACTTAATTGAAACTATTAGTACTATTTTGTAAGGTTCAATAAGCAAAATCCAGGTTATTTTTTGCTATATAATTAATCTTTATTAATACTGGATTTTTTGTCAGATCAATGACTTTTTTGTTTCTTTTACTTGTTGCTTAGAAAATTATTAATAATACAAACAATTGTTGCACAAAAAGCTCCAAATTTATACCACTAAAAATTGCACAAAAGCTTTACTGAATATAACATAAATTTCATCACTAAGCAAAATGTTATTGAGTACATCACTAACCAAGAAGAACTGAGTACATCATAAAGCAAAAACAACTGAGTAAAGCTTTTTTTCATTTTCAGCCTCTTTTGCCAAACTATAAAAGAAAATATACAACAATAAAACCCAAGATGCAACAACAACAGCACAAGCCATTTTTATCCTCTTTTGGGCAATTTGCACTTCTACATTCTCATCTATGTAAACTTTCTTCAATTTTTTTAACTTAGACTAAATTTCACCACAGTAAAAGCATCCATTTTCATCATTCATAAATTCTTATTTTCAGTCAATAGATCATCTTTCTCCCTTTTTAATTTATTCAACACCTCCTTAGCCCTGTTATTCATAGGCATATCATACTATTCAAAATAATTGCAGCCATTCAACAAATAATATATTAAATAAAAGTTTCAAGATGTAATTCATGATAATGGCAATTGTAAAATCTTCATCCAGGATTCTTTTTTGTTCATGAGGTCCATTGAGGAGCCTTTAGCCTACGTCCTCTAATTATGTAATTGCAATATTTTGCTAGTTCATCATAATCAAACTCCATTAGACTGCGCCTAAAAGATCTTGTTGTAGAAGATGATGAAGAAGTTATATGTTTTGTCAATTTTGAAAATTTTTCAATAAGGATTTCTCAATTTGGGATTACACTCGATTTGGCGATTTTAGGTCTTAGGGATTTAGCTCTAACTATCGGGCTTGGCAATTTTAAACTCATTTTTTTAATTGTAACTTTGGATCCCACAACCACATAAGCACAGACCAATAGGCCACATAAACAAGTTTTAAAGTCTAATTACCATAGTATAAATAGCTTCTATGGAGAGGGGCATATCTGTGTCGTTTTTATAATGATAAGGAATTTTTTGTACCTAAAAAAATATTAGGAGATATTTGAAATTAGGGCTAGACATTAAGGGGGATTTTTATACCTTTTTCCTTTATAAATAATCATTTTAACACCTCAACTTACTAAAAATATCACTTAGAAACACTTTTTAACCACTTCAGATGTCTAAATAATTTTATTTTAACTTATAAAAAAACTATTTAGACACTTCAAATAGTACAAAAAATATCTATAGATTTTTTTTTTCAGTAAATTCAAGTGTTTAAATAATTAATTTATAAGATGAGTATACAAATTGATAAAAAATGTCAAATACTGGGAATTTCACATATATTAAGTCTACCTTCATATATAAGACCATTAATAACATAGCCAACTGAACACTATATTTTTTTGGGTAATGATATATGTCTCTTACAGAGACATGAATAATGTTGTCTCTCACTAAATAAAGACAATTTTATTTTTGAAAATTACTTGTTTGTCCCATTAGCAGAGTGACATTTAAATAAATGAAGAACAATTTAGAGATTTTCAAGTCGAGAGATAACCTTATTCATATCTCTCACAAAAGCATGAATCATTATTTTATTATTTGTTTTAACAAAGCCTGATGTAGGTTTCAACCCATATCAACAATATTACTTAGAGGAGCAAATGAATAAAATGAAATCTATAGAGAGCAAAAGTTTGTTAAACTTAAATTATCTCTGGGTCCTTACAAATTTGAAAAAATGTTTGACAAAATATATTTTTTTTACTAAAGGTTGTGATATAAGACGTACAAATAAATTTTATTTACGTACGAGTTCCATTTATACATTTATCTAATAATTAACTAGACCAGTATCAATCCAAATTGAAATTACTTGTATGAAACGATTTTGTCAAATAAAACCTAATTGTTTGACAAGTCCACTCCAATAACTGTTTCGTTGTTTAACTACACTAAGCCAATACAGATACTATATATACATATAACTGAAATTGTTAAATTAATTCTTATTTAATTATAACTATTAATTAATTTTCTGTATTTATACTTGTAATATATATCAATAATTATAATTAAATAATTTAACAATTTCAATTCTATTTATATAAATATATACATATGTACTAAAAAAGACTCTTTAATAAATCGTCATCATCATTTTTAGTCTAACAAATCAATATTATTATACAATTGTACAAATTTCTCATTCAAACAATGTTTATCAATTTTTGGTTTAGTATCATTTACATATAAATTATTTTGAGGAATAATTTGGAAGACTGAGAGGGTAACCATCTGGTTACCCTCTCACTCTTCCAAAATATTTACCAATATACTTGTCAATGATATTAAACCAATATTTAATAAACATGATTTGAATGAGATATGTATATAATTGTATAATAATATAATTTGTTAGTCAAAATTCTACAATTTTTTTGAGCGGAAAATGCTTCAAGCCAATAAAAATTAAATTTATTAGTTATCAGTCATTGTCGGACATATTGTCGGATAATCATTTCATAGATGACAAAGTATATTATATACAAAACTTGGAAAGAAATGCTATGCTAAATCAAGATAAAGTTTGTGAAATGTTGTTAGGTGTTAGGATAAGCATAGAAACTGGCAGCATTAATTCAATGTCAAAACAAACCAAAATTATAGAGTTCTCATGTTTAAATTCATCTCCTTTATATACTAATATTGTACTAATATTGATTTTTTTTTAAAAAAAAAGTATATAATAAATAATATTAATTTATGAGTACCGCTAAATGGCACATTTGTACCGCCACAAATGAATATTTTAGAAATTTTATTTATATTTTGAGGACAATATAGTATTTTTGATATATAAGAATTTCATTAAGTGACAACTATAACCTCCATTATTTTTAAAAAAATTTAGAATATTGTTCTTAATTAAATAAAAAATAAATCTTGAAATGCAAAATTTAGGTTGGTTGACTTATTAAAAAAATTTATATCAAAGAATTTTTTATAATTCTATAAATAGATTTCTTTCTTATTACTATTTATTTTCATATGTGTCCTATTTAGTTTTCATATTTTATTTTTTTTAATAGGTCAGCATTAATTTTATAACTGTTTTTAATTATAAAATAGTGTTTTATTATTTCTAATTTAATTTTATAGATTGTTATTTTTTTACAATTGATTAATTTTTTTAATTATTTTCAATAATAATGAAATATTTATGATATTCTTACTGTTAATATTATTTCAAAAAACTTAATTTTTACATGAGTACTTTTGAAAAAAATATATATTCACCATATTTTTAAAATACATGTGTTCATTTTTAATATTTTTTGATACTAAAAATCTTATATAGAAAATAAGCAAGCTGGCTGTGTAGAGAAAATACATGAAGTTATTATTATTATTTTTTCTTCTTTATTCATATATGAAATATACGCTGTTTTTCAAGAGATGAATACCGGGCACGTATAGACGGACATAGGGCACCAAAAGAAAACTATACTGTTTTTTTTTTTTTTTTTATCATTTTTGAAAGGACGCAACCAAGAATTAGTGAGTATGAACCACGTTGATAGGCTAGTAAGGTGATAAATACATATATACATAAAATTCTTAATTCCTAACTTTTTAATGTAAATTTTTATATATGGTATTGTTTTATATTTTTTTATGGTAATATATACTAATACAAGATTTGACAAAATTATAGACAATTTAGGAAATAAGAATAATTATATACAGATTATTTTACATTTTTGTTATAGTAACATATATTGATACAAGATTTGACAAAATTATAGACAAAATTTAGAAAATAAGAATATTTTATTAAAAATGTCAATTTTTTTTTTAAACTAATATATTAAAAGATATATTAGTAATTGAACTTAGCATTATTTGGCACAATTTTTACCAAAAAGATTGTCCCTTGATTTATATTGCCAATAATTAGGATAGTTGGCGGAAGACTATTTTCACTTAAGCGACATTTTGAGTTCGAATCATAATAAATGTACATTAAATTAATTGTTGAGAGTCTTTTACTACCTTTATAATTATATTCAGATTGAATTGGATTAGACATAAAAAAAATATTGATTTATATTGATAAATAAAGAAATTATTATCACTAAAGAGCTAGTAATTAAAAAATTTGCATAAATCTACAGTGACTAATGAGTTATTGATTGCAAAATCATCACTAAAGATATGGATTTATTCCAAATTGGTTTCTAAATCTCTAGCATAACTCCTTTTTTTTTATAAATATTCTATAAATTATTAATGGCCCTGAACTTAAAACTGTATGATACTCATTCTAAAGAAAGAACGAAGAAACTGTATGATACTCATAATGAAATATACCATTTTTTTTGGGTAAAAAAGAAGGCATAAGCCTAAACAAAATCAAATAACAACAGTTCTAGTGTAAGAAACACAATATTTTCAGCACACAAAAAACTATTATTAGGTGAGAACTTACCACTATATCCAGTAAGATACTATACACATTACATGCATATAAATTACGATTAAATATTAGCTATAGCTGACATGTAATTATACAATATTACTAAATGGATCCTAATCCATTAATATTAAATTTGACGACCTTGACTACTTAAAAAAGCATATTCCTGTATAAAAATTGTCAAATAAATTAGCATGATCAGATATTTGACTTTTAGGAAAAAAAAAATGTCAAAAACACCCAAAATCTTTGTGCTTCGAGAAGTAACCCCACACATTCATTGACAATCTTTGTGGTCAAACATATACCGTCTGCTTGTGCATGCACCAATTGTGGCGGCCAGCAGCCTATCTGCATCTGCATTTGCTTCTGCATCACTAATAACAATGACTGAGTTCATATTGATTCAAGTGGATCAATTATTTTTAAAATTCTTAAGATATATATATTTACTATAATAATTATTCAAGTTATTGGAATGGGAAAATATATTGCATCTCTAATAATCAAATTAATGATATATATTTCAAGCATTTTATCCTTTATTAATAAAAATATAACACAAAAATATGTATAATAAATTTGATTACTGATTGTAATACACTCAAAATAGGTAAAAGTCTTCTTATTCTAATTGTTATATTTTTCAAAAAATTATAAAAAAAAAAAAAAAAAAAACTTCTTAATGACAAGTTTCAAAACTTCTTACAATGACTACAAAATGAAACTTTTGAAAATGAAGTAAGAGACAATATCTAATAGCTAGATATAGTTGGCACATGCAAATGATGTTCGTACGTATGCATGACAATGCAAAATTATTAGTTCTAAATATAGAGTTATCATTAATTGTATATTAAAATTAAAATGTCAAAGGCAAATTGTGTTACGTTCTCATTTTTGCTTTGAATCTTCCTAGTCAAAAAATTATTGGTGGGTGACTTGCATGATCCTCTTAACTTCTTTTAGTTAAATTCTATAATATATATTATTAAATCATAATCCTAATACCCCATCACTATATAAATCTCCAATGCTCCATCTTGCAAGATCACAAAACAAACACACAAAAATAAAATGGCATGTTCAAGATCATTACTCGTTTCATTATTGCTTCCAATTCTTTTGCTCTCCATTTCATGGAGTGCAACTTCAACAAACCATTCTTCAGCTAATGATGAAAACTTTGTTCAGTGTCTTTTGAACTATTCTCAGCCTTCTCGTCCTATTTCCACTGCAATTTTCACTGCAAACAATGCTTCCTACTCCTCTGTCTTGCAATCTTACATTCGAAATCTTCGATTCAACATGACCTCAACCCCGAAACCACTTGTTATCGTTACTGCATTACATGAATCTCATGTTCAAGCTTCTGTCATTTGTGCTCGAAGACATGGTTTGCAGATGAAAATCCGAAGCGGAGGCCATGATTACGAGGGCATTTCTTATGTCTCAGATATTCCTTTCTTCGTCCTCGACATGTTCAATCTTCGAACTATCGATGTTGATGTAGAAACTGAAACTGCTTGGGTTCAAGCTGGAGCAATCCTTGGTGAAGTTTACTATAGAATTGCTGAAAAAAGTAACGTTCATGGCTTCCCAGCGGGTGTTTGCCCTACAGTGGGCGTTGGTGGTCATTTGAGTGGCGGTGGTTATGGTAACATGATGAGAAAATACGGGCTCTCTGCCGATAACATCATTGATGCACAACTCGTAGATGTCAATGGCAGACTTCTGGATAGAAAATCTATGGGAGAAGATCTTTTCTGGGCTATAAGAGGTGGAGGAGGAGCCAGCTTTGGAGTAATAGTATCATACAAAATAAACATTGTTCGTGTGCCACAAGTAGTAACTGTTTTCCGAGTTGAAAGAACTCTAGAACAGAATGCAACACATATTGTCAATAAATGGCAACAAGTTGCATACAACCTCGACGATGACCTCTTCATCAGGCTTACTATGGATGTCATTAATGCAACTCAAAGCAACGAAAAGACAGTAAGAGCAACATTTCGGGCATTGTTACTTGGGGACTCAGCACGGCTGCTTTCGATCATGAACAAAGACTTTCCTGAAATGGGATTAGTTCAATCTGATTGTGTCGAAATGAGTTGGCTCGAATCGGTCCTATTCTGGACGGACTTCCCAATTGGAACACCAACTACTGCTTTGCTCAGTCGAACACCGCAAGTGCTGACACACTTAAAGAGAAAATCAGATTATGTAAAAAAACCAATTCCAAGAGAAGGGTTGGAGAAGCTTTGGACTAAAATGATGGAGCTTCAGGTGCCAGCATTAACATTCAATCCATATGGTGGCAAAATGGGTGAAATTCCATCAACAGCAATTCCTTTTCCACACAGAGCTGGAAATTTATGGAAGATTCAGTATGCAACAAACTGGAATGAGGATGGTGCAGAAGCAGCAAACCACTACATAGGCTTAACAAGGCAGCTATATGACTTCATGACTCCGTACGTGTCGAAGAATCCGAGGGCAGCTTTCCTTAATTACAGAGATCTTGATCTGGGTATCAACCACAATGATCGTAAGAAGCAAAGCTACTTGGAAGGGAGAGTTTATGGAATCAAGTATTTTAAAGAGAATTTTGACAGGTTGGTTCATGTTAAGACTAAGGTTGATCCTGGAAATTTCTTTAGAAATGAACAAAGCATCCCTAGGTTTCCTTATTGGAACTAGTAGGATTATCTCTGATCCCTACACAAGGAGTAGATCTTTGATTAGCTACTTGATTTCCTTGGTATACAGAAATTTATGTATCGTTAATTTTATGTTTTAGAAGTATATATATATATCATTTATCATGTTAAATTATTCGGAATGTTTGTACGTCATATGTTGTCTATTGCATTGTTGCAAAATTGTATGCTAGTTTTCTATCTCTCCCTATTGATTCTTATAAAAAAACAAAAAAAATATGCGTCGATCTCTGTAAGCTAAATATAATGTAATGCAGAAATTAGAGGCTGAGCATGGGTCGGAGCAGTTCGGAAAATGTAAATTCTCCGGATCCGAGCTGAACATCGAATAATTCAAAAATCAATTCTCTGGACCAGGTTCCTAAAATTTAAATCTCCGCTCCAAATTACTTAGAAAAATCGGAGCAATTCGGGACGGAGATTCAGAGTAAATGGAGAATCCAACTCAGTCTGGAGCAAAACCAAAGTTCGGAGTATTATTCATTATCTAAAAATTCATACTTAAACAATTGAAAATTCCAAAAGCTATTATAAAACCACATAACACATGTAATATGAAATTTAAAAAAAATTAATTTGAAATTAAAAAAATAATCTATTAAGAAAAATAAAAAATGAAGTTATTATAACACTCATAATACTAGCATTCCAATTTCAATTCATAAAGTTATAATAATTATATATATATATATATATTGTTACATGATATTAACTATATTATATCTAATAAATTGTACCATCTTTTTTATAAATTTTATTTTTAAGTTTTATTTTAATATTTATATTTTAATAGTTTTATATTTGGAATATAAAAGTAAAATGATTATAATTTGAACATATAAGATAAGATGATTATAATAGTACTGTCTTTTTAATAAATTTTACTTATAAATTTAAATTTATTTTATAATTTAAACCTGTATTGATAATTAAATTTAAACATGTATTGAAAATTAAATTTAATTGATGAGTATATTTATTTTATTTTATTTCAAATAATCAATTAATATTTAAAATTTCAAATATAATATGTTATGTCAACACTTAAATTTAATAGTAGATTATTAAAAATAAATTATTTGAGTATAATTAATTACTAAAAAGGTACTAAAGTTTTCTTGTAATATATAATTTTAGATTTCTAATCTTCTTTTAGGGCAATTCTAAATTTCTAATTTTATAATACATCATAAAAAATAAAGATAATAGCTATTAGTAAAATTATTGAGACATATATACTCACATACATATATTATGCATGTGTGTGTGTATACATATACGTATGTATTGTATGTATGTATGTGTTATATATATATATATATATAGTAAATTATTGGTTCTGGTTTCGGTTCTTCGGTTTGAAGCAATTTGGGACGGTTCAGTTCGGATATCGGTTCTGAGAACTTAAGATCTCCAAACCCATCTCATTAAAAATTTTCAGGATAGTTCGGTTTGGAGAAAGCCAAACGGCCAACGGAAATTTTCGGTTCTGGAGATTTTTGGTTATGATTTGGAACAATTTGGGTTCTCCGTGACCCGTGCTCAGCCCTAATTAGAGGTTAGCAGGAGAAATTCTTGAGTGAACCCATTTCGCTACGCAGGATTATCAACTTTCCATTAGAAACTTGACATGTAGCATAATTATTTAGCATTTATTATACTTTTAACTTTAAGAGTGACAACGTCTAACTGTAATTACTATATATATATATATATATATGAATTTCTTTTTTTAAAAAATGTATATATATTTTTAAATATTATATATTATCAACTTTTTTTATATAAAATTTTTAAGTCCATCTTTTTCCCTTTTTACATAAAATTTAAATATTACATATTAACAAATTGTTTTCCTTTTTATTTTTAAGTCCTGTGGACTTCAATCTATTGGACTTTGATTTTATAAAAAAATAGAAATAAAAAAATATAAATATAAGACCTTGGCATAGAAAATATATCACATATTATTTTAAAAAGTAATTCATAATTTTATATAAAAAAAAGTTAATAATATGTAATATTTAAAAAAAAATATATACATTTTTAAAGAAAGAAAGTCATAAATATATTAAAAGTAATTATAGTTAGATGTTGTAACTCTTAAAGTTAAAAGTACAATAAATGCTAATTAATTATGCTACATGTCAAGTTTCTAATGGAAAGTTCATAATCCTACGTGGCGAACTGAGTTCACCCAAGAATTTTTTGGTTAACAAAGCTTAATTAGTAAAAATTAATTTTAAATCAGGATTAATTGCATATAATAATTATTTGTTTAATTGTTGTTAGAAAGAATGCTTCAATTAAAGTCTCTTCTATGGGCCTCTATATAATTCAATTGTTTGGAGAATATAGTTTGGGCCGGCAATGTCATATTTGAGAAAAATTTACCTTTAATGCCCCATTTTAACTTTTCTTTTCAACAAAGGGAAATTATAAAAAAAGTTGTTGGACATGTGCATGATCCTAATCTAATCTACCTTGTTTTTGACTTTAACAAGCAATCTTGATTTACTAATGCTTTTCTCTAAGTGTGTTTATTAGAAAGGTTTTTACTCTTGATCAAGCTAAGTGTGCATGGTTGTTTGAAGCTCATTCAAGTCTTCTAAACCCTTCAAGATTCAATCCAATTGAATCCTAGTGCATGTAGATAAATTTGGAGGCCAAAAATTGAAGTTTTTTTAGTATTTAAAAGGGTCACAATTGTGAGCAAGGATGGTCACGGTCGTGAGGAGAAGCTGGACCTCAATTGTACAAAAAAAGATCAGTCAAGTAAAATCCTACACTGGTCATGATCCGCCGCTCACGATCGTGACAAGGGTGCTCATGATAGTGAAGGGTGAGTCACGATCGTGACGAGCTCTTTCACTGCAAAAAAGTTGAATTTTCATTTAATGAAGATTGAAGTTAATTTGGAAAAATGTGGTGCTTCCTAACAGCTAGTTCTTAATGCACATTATAAATACAAGCCTTCCAACTTCATTTAAGAAAGTTACAAGAGTTAGTGAAGCATTCAATTTTCCTTAGCATTTGTTCAAAACTCTAAAATTAATCATTTTTATACAAGTTTCTTGAGTGTGGATTGTGTTAAGTTAGATTCTCTCTTCTTGTTAATTCTTGGGTTAAGATTAAAGGAAGTGAGGTGTCTATCTTGTAATTGGTTCAAGTGTTAACCATCAAAATACTTTGAATTGTGATTGTGGTTTGAGTTGAGCCAAGAAAAACTCTTGTTATTGTAAAGGTTTGAGTTGAGCCGCAAAACTCATTTGTGTTGTACTCAATCTAAATAATAGATTGGTATGGTGATTCAAAATCCTAATTTGGGATAAGTTAGGTGGAGACATAGGATTGTTTGAAAATATGAACTTCTTAAATCATTGTGCATTTGTGAGATTGTTGTCTTTGTTCTTATATCCTTGTGCTTATCATTTTCTTAATTTTCTCTTAAACTCTTAATAACTCAAATTAACCCTATTCACCCCCCTCTAGGGCTTTTCAATTGGTATCAGAGCTAAATTTCTAGGGACTTTATTGCTAGAATTAAGATTATGGGGAGTGAATTTCTAAACTTTCAATCTCTTAGACCATTCTTTGTTGGAAATGACTATCCTCATTAGAAGTTCAAGATGGAGTTGTATCTAGATAGTGATCCCATTAGACTTTGGGATGTAGTGCTTCAAGGATGGAGTCCTCCTACCGCAATGGTAGAGAATGCACAAGTTCTGGTGGATAGAGCTAGATAGAGCTAAAGTGATAAGGAAGACAATTACAAGAATAAGAAGGCCATGACCATTCTTCTTGCCTCTATGTCTAGAGAAGAAGGTGTAAGGTACAACATTGTATTTCGGCCAAAGAGATTTGGGAGACTCTTGAGAACCACTATGAAGGAAATGTTTAAGTGAGAAGCAAGAAAGTGCAACTTCATATGTATGAATATGAGCTCTTCAAATGAATCCCTAAGAATCCATCACTGAAATGACTAATAGATTAAATACTCTTCTTACCACCTTGAGAAAGTTAGGAAAACACTACTCAAAAGAAGAAGTCAACACCAAAATTTTGAGAGTGCTATAACCTCCATTGAAGAAGCACATGATTTCTCAAAGCTTTCTATCGATATTCTCATTAGAAAGCTATTGACTCATGAGCTCACCTTGAAACAAAGGGAGGAGGAGAAAGGGGAGAAAAAAGAAAAGAAGAAAGGGATAGCTTTAAAAGCCATCCAAGAGGAAAGTGAAGAAGAAAGCCTTGTGGAGTCTAGTAAAGATGATGATAAGATTGCTATGCTCACTAAAGGATTCAAGAAGTTCTTGAGAATGAAGAATTTCTCAAGATAAAGAGACAATAAGAAGAATGATAGAAAAAGAACCAAGAAAGTCACTTGTTATGAATGCAAAAAATCGGGTCACATAAGAAGTGAGTGTCCAAAACTTCAGTTCAAGGGCAAAAGAACTAAAGAAAATAAGAAGCCTTTTAAAGCTACTTGGGATGACTCATCCAATTTAGAAAAAGAAGAGGAGAACTAAGAGGTTGCCAATCTATATTTCATGGTCTTGAAGATAAATAGGTACCTTCTACTTCTAACTCTTCTTATTGTGATGATGATGAACTTGAATGTGATGATGATGAGAGCTCTATTGTGAGAAAACTTGTCTTAAAATGTAAAAATTTTCTTTTAAAGAAAAAGTTTTACAAGTAAGAGTTTTCAAAAATATCAAAGGAATTTGAAATTTTAAAAGACAAATTTACTAAGGTTATCTCATCCAATGAGAAACTCTCTAATGACTTGAAAGCTTCTATCTCTTTGAAAAGTGATTTTGATAAAACTAGATGAGAGAATGAGAAGATTTCAAAGGAGATACTAGAACTAAAAAACTCCATTTCTAAATTTCACAAGGGAAAAGAAACTCTTAATAATATCTTGGTTTCTCAAAAGGTTCATGGTGACACATTTGGACTTGGATAAACTCATAGAAAATCCTCATCATCATCTACTCCTAACACGTTTGTCAAAGCCAAACTTGATTCTTCACTCATTCCTAGTACTAGCTCTAAGACACAAGCTAACATAGCTAAAGGGTCTCATACATTTAGAGCTAAGTCATTTAAGATTTGTCCCCCCATAGATTAAATGTCTAAGGCACAAGCCAAAAGACCTCAACTAAAGCATGCCTTTATATACACAAAGAAACACACACTTAAGCATGCAATTTCATACCACCACTTGCACACTTATGAATGTATGTCTCATATATATTTAAGAACTCACATACCAACTAGAAGATATACACAACACTCTCACAAACACTCTAAAGTCAAAGTACCTTATAGAGAATCTATGCAATTTTCTAATGCCAAATATTGATATGCATCTAGAATCAATAGATTTGCAAATGTAAAATGCCTTTATTGCATGACTCTTAAGCATATTAGCAATGTATGCTACTATAGGAGATTTCACTTGCAACTATTGCCTTTGGATTACCATGAGATTAACCACCCTAGACAACCTAAGGTTTGGGTTCAAAAGAATGCTTAATTTGTTATTGTGTAGGTGTGCTTGAAATCCAATAAGAGCGAAAGTCAATGGTACCTAGATAGTAGATGTTCAAGACCCATGACGGGAGGTAAATACCAATTCACTTCCTTTGAAACCAAAGATGGAGGTAGTGTTACTTTTGGGGACAATGCCAAAGGGATGATTGTGGGAATTGGCAAGATAGGTAACCCAAAAACTCTCTCTATTCATCATGTTTTGCTTGTTGATGGCTTAAGAGATAACTTTCTTATTATTAGTCAATTATGTGACATGGGAAATAAAGTCACTTTCTATCCTAAAATTTCTTTGTTAGTAACCTTAATAATGACAAAGTAATTTTTAAAGATGAAAGAGTTGACAATGTATATGTTATTGATTTAAATGATGTATACAACAAGGAATATAAATGTTTAATATCTATTTCCCATGACACATGGACTTGGCATAGAAGGTTAGGACATGCTAATTTTGAATTGATTGATGATATTAGCAAAAATGAACTTGTGGATGGTTGACCCAAACTAAAGTTCACCAAAGATAAGATATGTGATGCTTGTCAAAAGGGGAAGCAAGCTAAATCCTCATTCAAGCTAAAAAATAGAGTCTCTACCTCTAGGCCACTTGGGCTAATACATATGGATTTATTTGGTCCTACTAGAGTAGCTAGCTTAGGTGGAATGCATTATGCATTTGTTCTTGTTAATGATTACTCTAGATTTACTTCAACGTATTTTTTAGCTCATAAGAATGATGCCTTTGATGCTTTTAAATGTTTTGTAAAAAGAGTTCAAAAAGAAAAAGGATTTTACATTACTAGCATTAGAAGTGATCATGGAAATGAATTTTTCAACTCCTTTTGTAATGAAAATAGCATTTCTCACAACTATTCTTCCCCTAGAACACCTTAACAAAATAGGATAGTTGAGAGGAAGAATAGAACTTTAGTAGAAATGGTTGAAACCATGCTTCATGAGTATAAGTTACCATTATACTTTTGGGCGGAGGCCATCAATACCACTTGTTATATTTCAAATCGTGTTTCTAAAAGGCCAATTGAAAATGAAAATTCTTATGAGCTATGGAATAATAGAAAACCCAAGATCTTATATCTAAGAGTATTTGGATGCAAATGCTTTATATTAAATACCAAAGAAAATTTTAGAAAATTTGATTTCAAAGTAGATGAAGGCATTTTTCTAGGCTATTCCACCTCTAGCAAAGCATATAGAGTTTTTAATAAAAGAACTCTAGTGGTTGAAGAGTCCATACATGTTGTATTTGATGAATCTAACCCACTTCATCCGAGAAAAGATTGTGCTATTATTGATGATTTTGTAGGTGACTTCATAGACATGAACTTAGAAGACAATAATGCCTCAAAACCATTAGAACTAGAGGAACTATCAACAGAGGAGGTTCAAGAAGCATCTCCATCAAAGATAGAGCTACCAAAAGATTGGCACTATAAGAAGGATCATCCTAAGGAGCTAATTTGGGAGATACATTAAAAGGGATAACTACTAGATCTTCCTTTAAACCTTTAGTTAACCTTGCCTTTATTTTTTAAATTAAGACAAAGTCTATTATGAGGCTTTGGAAGATAAATATTGGGTACTTACAATGTAAGAGAAACTTAATTAATTTGAGAGAAATAAGGTTTGTAACTTAGTTCCTAGACCTAAGAATTATCCTACCATTGGCACTAAATGGGTTTATAGAAATAAATGGAATGAACAAGGTATCATTACTAGGAAGAAGGCAAGGTTAATGGTTAAAGGTTATAATCAAGAAGAAGATATTGATTATGCCCCCGTTGCAAAGTTAGAGGCCATTAGGATGTTACTTGCATTTGCATCTTATATGGATTTCAAATTATTTCAAATGGATGTAAAAAGTACTTTCTTAAATGGTTACATCCAATAGGAGGTTTATGTAGAACAACCTCCGGATTTTGAGAATTATGAATTCCCAAACCATGTGTTCAAATTGACTAAGGCATTTTATGGATTGAAGCAAGTTTCTAGAGGTATGAAAGGTTGAGCAACTTCCTATTAGAGGAAGGATTCTCTAAAGAAAAGGTTGACACAACACTCTTCATAAAGAAAATCAATAATGACTTGCTAATTGTACAAATTTATATTGATGATATTATATTTGGTGTTACTAATCATTGCTTGTGTGAGGAATTTTCTAAGCTTATGCAATGAGAATTTGAAATGAGCATGATGGGTGAACTCAAGTTCTTCTTTGGGCTTCAAATCAAGCAATGTAAGGATAGGATTTTCATCAATCAAACAAAGTACAAAGCTAGAAATATACCTATGAGCACCACCACCAAACTCTTCAAGAATGAAAATGGAAAGCCGGCTGATGAGAATAAATTTAGAGATATGATCGAATCCCTTCTTTACTTAACCGCTAGTAGATCAGATATCATATTTGCTATTTGCTTATGTGCTAGATTTCAATCTTGTCCCAAAGAATCTTATTTGCATGCCATTAAGCGAATTATAAAATATCTTATTAGCATATTCCATTTAGGACTTTAGTACCCTAGGAGTTCAACCTTTGACTTGATTAGCTTTTTGGATGTGGACTTTGC